>VXBZ01003680.1:1490697-1508771 GCA_013399135.1 Heliornis fulica | reverse complement strand
CCCCCCCAGTACTGTCAGATTTATTAAAGGCAGCACCCAATGGTAGACCACTCCAACATATCCTGGTCATAAATTTTTAAAAGTAACTGACAAAGGGTATTTGTCCAAAGTCATTCTAGTTTAACACTCTGAAGCAAAAAAAGGTGAATCACTCTGTTAGACCTTGGCAAAGCTGTACAAAACCCAAGACTTGTTTCAGATTGTCTGGCCATCTTGGATTTGTACTGAGCTTTTTCTGCAGCATCTTCCGTAACATTCAGGACTGATTCCAGCCCTGAATTTCCTTATGGCTCTTCCTACTAGAGGAAAACAGAGTGTTTTCCAGCAACACCATCTAAGATAACAAATGCCTGTCTTGTTCTGCTATCTCTAAATCTGCATTTACAAGATTTATAATAGGCAATTGTTAATTTTGCTGGAGCCAGCTTGCTGAAGAAAAATGGATAAGGAAGCAAATAAATTCTGTATTTGTGGCAGAGTGACGAAAGTGCAGGAAACTACACTTTTACCAGTCTGTTGTTAGTGACTCTGCTGTTCTTCGGCCTTAGCATCATTCATTCCTGTTCAGACAGCAATCAATCTTCCTTTTGGATGACAATAAATTCATCACATCTTTTGCTTCTTGCAGACCATTAGGGAATTGCTTTAGAAATACAGTTTATAATATTAAATACCCATGCAATCCCTGCAGTAAAGTTATCTTCATACACAGGATGAACAGCTTGACTCTGTGTTAATGGCAAACTCATAATTTCATTTAAGTAGGGAAAAGATTTTTCTCTAAATGTTAATTCATTGTCAGGCCCTTCAGTTTTCAAGGAAGAAGAGAAGATGATCCCCTAATGGAATTGAATTGACTTTTTTTTTCTTCTTCAGATGGAAATTGTAATTGCCACTGACCAATCTTGAACATACTTATTTTTCTAAACCATTCACAATTACACTGAGAAAAGGATTGCTGCAGCAACATCATGTCTCTCTAAGGTTAGGTCAAGGACCCAGACTGCAGAGGATGCTGAACAGGAATTCCAGCCCTAACTCTTGACTTTCCCTTTGTGAGTCCTCCTTTCTTCTGTGCTTACATGACTCTTGCTGAACATGGATCTAGTCTGTTAGTCCATGGCAGTGGGCAGATTTCAGTCAGATGTGAAACACATAGTGGGGAAAAAATTACAGTGGCAGAGTTGTCTTGATAGATTTTGATATAGAAAATTTGAATATCAGTAGGTAGCAATTTGTTTATTCTCACAGGGGGGAAAAAGTCAACTTTATTAATTTATCTCAATGTAATCACAGATTTCTCATTACTGCCTAACATATTACACTCTTGAGGATGAAACTTTAGTGCTTTATCTCTTTTCCCTGAAATGTTTTTTATTATTTTTAAGGCAAAAAAGACGTGTATACCTTACTAAGTGCTGGATGTGTGTTATAGTACATATATATTTTATTTCAAACATTGCCTTAAAATGATTTGGAAAACATTAGAGGCCCTTAATGAGTTAAATACTGGAATTAAGTACTGCACAGGCTCTGAGTCACTTGGTGTGCTCTTGACAAGAGCTCAGGCAGAATGCTGATTATCAGAACTGTGCTGAGAAAAGGGATGTTTTCAATGCTGAGACACAAGTTTAATCTCCTACCCCTATTTAAAAAAAGGACTCTTTAAGCGCTGCGGAGTCGCCTTCGCAGCTGTGGATCCAATGGCATTGTAGCTGGGGCTGGTTTTGATGATCTGCTTTGGGTGTAATTTCTGTCAGAGTTCTTCTCTTTCCCTCCCAACTTTCCCACTAAGCACATTTCTGTTTTATTTTGGCATTGATTCTGCAGTACTACTCAGACATGCTCAATGTGCCCACACAATGTGAGGTAGGTGCAGCAAATTGCACAATCAAGTCCATTAAATAGAATTGCACTTCCATAACAGAGTATGACAGCTGTCAGTTAAAACCGAGAATTCCTCCTCTGAACGAGCATATTTTATTCTGAGACAACATCAAAGATCATCTGGCATCAGAAAAGATAGAAAAATAAATAACATAATGGAGGTTATTTTAATCTAGTTTAATCACCTGAATAAATAAATGGCTTGGATATGAATTGATTTGTATGTTTTGTACCATGAAGGAGAAAGACAATTCCTAGCAACTGACCCACACTTGCGTAGCATTAAATTTGATAAGAAAACCGGACTTTAGAATTTTATTTTAATTATTCCATCTGGTTCATACAGAAACTCTTGCAGACTAAAAACTCTGTGCTGCATAGGCTTAAAGTTCTACATAGAATCATAGAATGATTAGGGTTAGAAGCGACTCCCAGAGGTCATCTAGTCCAACCCCCCTGCAAGAAGCAGGGACACCCTCAACTAGATCAGGTTGCTCAGGGCCTCATCCAACCTGGCCTCATCCAACATGACCATTTATGCTATGTTTGGATTAATGGGACATATTCCAGCACTGAACTGTGCCTGATTATTTGCAAGAAAATCTAAAATAATCATAGGCAAAACCCAGAAAGTGAATTTTCTTCTGCATTTAGGTGTTTTCATAGTGTCTGTAAATAAAGTAATTCAGAAGCTCTGTACAGCAAAACTCATAGGTGCACTTCCAAGTATAGTCAGTGGCATTTCCATTCCTTCCTATCTCTTTTATCAATGACCATTATGAGATACAGATTTTATTGATAATTCTGCATATGTATATATTTGCTTTTGATGGAAAGCAGCAGCCCAAAATTTGGCTAGTGAGATAAACTTTTAGTAACTGGTTTATGCAAAAGGAAATGAATGCATGCATAACCCTGGCAAGTTCTATGAGAATGATAATATACTAGGTTAAAAGGATATATGATATATAAGTGTAAAAAAAACCTCAAAAACCCAAACTCCAACATGCTATATTAGGTTTACAAAGGAGCCATGCTACACTGAGAGAAAAAAGGCTAAATACTGAGCATGGTGAGGTTCCTGGTGGGTTTTTATTAGCACTACTCTGAGTTAAGGTATTTGATAAGACTACAGGAAATGTTCAGAAAGGAGGAGGGAGTTTGGAATAAAATATACATATGATGATAAGTTATGAGAAATTGAAATTATCAGTGAGGACCATTGCTTATTCCAATGATCTTGAGATCTAGACTGAATTTCTTAGGTCGTCAAGCAAGTTCCCACTGGATTAATTTTTGGGATGTATTCTACAAAAAAATAACATTATTTCATCAGGTCTTAAAACTACCTTCAAATTGTTGAGTAAAACTAGTCCAATTTAATTGTGTTGATTTCAGTGGGACATGGGTCTGTGTGAGGTGGTGCTGTACAGAGATGGCCTTTGTTAGTAGAAGTAAATTATTCCTAGGGACACTTTCAGAATCATAATGAACTTGAATATTTGTTTGAATCTCTCAGAACCAAAGACAGGATGCATATGCCACTGGTACATCTTAACCCATCTATTTAAGAGCTTTACCAGCTTTCTTGTGCTGGTAATTTTTGCCATAGTGTATGGAAAAAAAAAAGGTTTTCACAGGTTATACATAGAACTAGCTCACAATATCATGGTTCATACCCTCGGAGGCCAGGCTCTGACAAGAAAATTGAAATATGAATTGACAAGTATTAGAAGAGAAAATTCCAAGTTATAGCATTGAAAGAACCTTTAGCTTTGTTAAATAAAAATTTATTTGGTAGTAAAACATTGACTGACTGAGATTGGAAGAACCATTTTGATGTAAGTTATTTTTAAAGATACTCACTTCTTAGAGCTGCACATTTGTTTCTGTCACTCTCCTCAATATTAAATTCCATGTCTCTAAATGGTGTGAGTTAGTTTTATTTTCCTCAGTCAGAGCCTCTAATGTTTATCTTATTGATTCATGCTAAAAAAGGGAAACATTGAAAAGCTTCAGGATACTTGAAATCTGATCAATTTTTTTCTTTTAAATTGGAAATACAATATACCTATTACTCTAGGATATGTGTCTCAAAGTGCAAGTGGTTGGAGCATGCATAATAATTCCCACTTTTATTTGAATATAGAGGCTCAGCATCCATATTTTGTAAATGCTGATGCCCTGAAGTTAAGTAGGCTAACGTGGCAGTTTTGAAGTAGTAATTTATGTTGCCAGTAAGGCATTATTGAAGTTAAGTAACTGTTTCATAACTAAGTTTAGCATGTGTGGTTTTTGTAGGTTTTTTGTAAGTACAGTTCTAGGACATGATAGGAGTTTTTACAGCCTGGTCTGAATTCCTATCACTTTCTGTCCTATATTAATTTTATACTTGTGCATATGTTTAATAGCTGAGTGACAATACAAGATGAAGAAAGTAAACAGAAATATTTCTTCAGACACCATCTTGGGACAGTTAGAATATATTTCTACCTTTGGTATGATTCAATTTTAATCACTATGAGAAAGAACAAAGAGGAAAGATGTCTTTAGTTTGTGTCATGTGGGTAATGAAATAGGGAGAAATACATAGTCAATACAGAACTATTCAGCTCTAAATTTCTGATTTCATTGAGCCATAACCTTCTTATATTCATTTCTGCAAGGCAAAATGAGATACACTTATTTTCTGTTCCAAAAGTAGATTCCTTTCTTTACTGAAAGCATAAACAGAAATCCATAAATATTTTGTTAAGTTAGAAAAAGATATTTAGTTTTCAGTTTTTTTTAACATCAAAGTTAATGTACAAATGGAGCGAGAAGTTGCAAATGAGCAGAGGGAAGGGAAGAATGAGGCGTGCACAAGTGCCAAAACACGTAACTGTTTCTGCCTGTAGAAAGTAGATAGTTGCTTATAGGAGACAAATCTGTGAACATCCTAAACACTGGAAGCTGTTGCTGATGGCTTTAAGTACTAGCTGGGGCTTTGTAGGGTCCTGGTACCTCTCCTTTGGTTGCAAGTTCTAGCTGTGTGTCTGGGAGAAGTCTAGTGCCCAGGCACACCAGGAAGAGGAGGATCATTCTGAGGAGAGAAAGCACTGCTAAATTTAGGAGGCTCAAAAGTAAGGAGAGAGGATGGCAAGGCAGCAGGCAGTATATAAACAAGAAAGGAGAATTTTCATGAAAGAGTGCCTGGAACTGTCATATAATAAACTTTTAAGTGTCTAGCGTTGGAACTTTAGTCCTGGGAAATTGCGATTATGTAACAGCATGTCTCCATAATTTTAATTTTTGAGGACCTGTATGCCAGAGCTGATATTTCATGCTTTGGTTTTGGTTTTTTTTTTCCTTCCAGTAGTCTGTGTTTGGGTTCAGACCATCCTGTGTTTTACATTGCTGCTAAAGACATCTATTTCATTCTAAAAGGATCAGAGTTTGAAAATATTCAAAGTATAATGTAAGTGAAATAAATAACATGTATCTTCCATTCTATCACAAGAATAGGCTGCATTTTACTGCATATTCTTACTCACTGTATGAATTCCTGCTGATCTCTTTTTTTAACTGCTTCTTTTATCTGTTTCCACACAGCTGCCTACTTTCTTTCATGCTGTTCCCTATAGTTGTTTCATACCCCTCTTCTCCTCTGTTAGCTCCCTGCATAACAGTTGTTGAAGGTTCTACCGAAAAGCGACACAATCCCTGCAGGTGTTATCTGCACTGAGCATGGCTGTCCAGTTTTCAGGGCTGTTTTCTTTGTTAACAGGCTTACAGGTTTTTATAGTCACTTTAGTAATAAAAAGGAATTTTTTTTTTCCTTTAAAATGCAACCACCATAAATAATTAAAGGTTAAGTAAAGAAATTATTTTTAGATGGATTCTTCATCATGCAGGACCTAGAGTTCTGTATTCATATTCATTAATGACAGTATTAGTACCCAAAAAGGAGTGTAAAGAATATAGCATCCTATTCTGTTTTGGTTTCTGGATGGATATCAGCCACTAGTGTAAAATTAACACAGAGTACAGTGACTAAAATTCAATTCACCTTAAAGCACTTCTCTTATTAAAAGTTTAATAAGAGCATTAGTAATTTGCACTAATGACTTCTATTTGATTAGAGATGACCAAACTGTAAATTAGGAAGCAAATGGAATAAATGAAATAAATAACTCTGAGATACTGCCTTTTGTTGTGGAGTTTATTCATTAATTAAAAAGGGTATTTTAATTTAATGATAATGATTGTGCACCAGGATGTGTTTTGGAATGCACCTGGCAAAAGAAAGGATATCTAAGCAACAGGAGAGCAGCCTTCCTTCGGCACAAAAGGGCAGGGCAAGGGCCATTTTTTGATCTTTGACTTAAGTCTTACAAAATCTGGGAAAAAAAAAAAATTGTCTCTTATCCTAAGATTTGTTTGTTCTCATGCAATTTATATCTTCCTTCTCTCCAGCTGAATATGCCAAAATCTTCTCACCAAGATACTATCTTTCCATTTCTGTTTTCATTACTTGAATTGACAATGATTTGGATAGAATCATTACCAGTGTTGGGACCTCAGAGGTGTAGGAGGCTTTAACTTAATTTGTAGACTTATCCGTCCATCTCCATTTTACCATGTGCCAGAGACATCTTTCCTGTTGCATTGCTGAAATAACAAAAGTGCTGTTTAACTTGTTACCCTGTTAACTTAGATTTTTAAAGTTTTACATTGCCAGTGTATGCTTTGCATGGCAATTTGATGTATTCTAAGACATTTGCTGATATAATATGTCAATGACTTAAATTTTTAAGCTTTACTTATGTTTGCAGTTGACATAAATGTATTAGCAGAAAACCCATCATCGAACGGAGTAGTTGCTCCCAAAGCCTCTCCATTAACTGCTCTCCAGTCTGTGTTTTCACTTGATTCCTATGAAGTGAGCTCCCTCTTTGAATAAGACAACATAGTAGTTTAGTCAGCACTGATTTCATAAGTTTGTTTCCCTGAGTGAGGAGAATTATTTCCTTCAAACACAGCAAACGTTTGTAACTTTTTCTAGAATAACTCCAGTTTCTGTCAAACCACCGCGTTAGCTGTGCATGTACAAAATTCTGTTTGCAAGTTACAGAACTGCCCAATCAACAGGTCTTTTAAATAATTAGTTCCTTCCTATTTTCTTTTGCATGATTGTTCTGCAATTTTATCTTTCCCTTTTGCTAGAAGAGATGCTGTATTAATAGAGCTACATCTGTCAGCTAGGCTTACAAACTTTGAACTTCTTTCAAATAATGCATCCAAGTCCCAGAATGGCACTTCAGCTTCTTACCATGTGACTGACACAATGAGTCTTATCTAAGAATAAGAAAAGCAATAAAAACACTGGAGGGTTTTCTTTGCTTCATGTTTGTATTTTGAATAATAGGTGGCAAGACATGTTTGACATGCGACTGCGGAGTGATTAGACTAAGGGTCTGGAGTGCAGCTGCGCTGATGATATTTGGCAGCCTTATTGACACATTGTATTGCCTTGGGCTAATTCTTGCAGTTTTTCAGTCATTTCTTGCAGTATGTTTACCGAGAAAGCACTTAGACCTACTTTTGAGCTGGGTTTGTCTCTCAACTTGTGGTGTGAAACCAAAGCAAATGGCTGCAGAGTTAACTAGTCTGCTTTAGGCAGCAGGAGGAATACTTTCTCTCAGAGCCAAAGGACCTTTATTGGCAACCTGCCCAACGTTTAATAGATGGTTTATTTGCTAGGTGATCATTAGCTGCTTTTGCTTTTCCCACATTTGACTCCAGTCATCCAAGAGTATGTACTACCTGCCAGTTTTATTACAGTGCATCAACAGCTATTTCTGATATATCCCCAGGAGCACAGGATTACCAAATATTTACCTACTATCCTGTGCTAAGGATACTTGCTTTTTTTCCTGTTGACTAGTTATTCTCTTTACTGCTTCTGTGCTTTGCTTTTGCATGAAAGGGTAACTTGCTACTTCTAACATATACTGAAAGACTATTTCTGGTAACTTTTATCTTTCAGAGGAGGAATACAAGTCTACATTGGGCCTCTTGTTACTGCTTTGCATTAGGCCAAGTTGTTACTGGGTCACATGTCATATTTCTATGAATGAAATATGGATTTTCATTTCAGTGAATCATTTTTCTTCATAATCATTCTCCAAATCTCATTGAAATTCAAATTAAATGACACAACATATTTGAGGTGTTAAAAAGATGTTATGACAAAATATGGTTATTGAAATGATTGTCTAAAGTACTTGTGTGCAGACAAAGTTGTAGTGCAGTCCATCAAAGACATGACTTACCCAGGACACTTTCAGGAAGCTGTGTTCCCTGCATCTCTATCCCACTCCTTTCCACTGTGTGACCTAATGCAGCACGTGCTACTGCTTCATACTGTGGTTACAGTCAGGCCTCCCATCCCGGTCATCTGGACACAACACAAATAACATTGAAGTAATATGTAACAGTAACCACTAATGAATAAATTGTTTAATGTGTTATTAGTGACTTTTCACAGTTAACTTTTCTGGCTGTCTGACATACCTTGTCCAAATGAATTTTATGATCTGATTTTACTGTCCCTACTACCCGAGATCCTTAACTGGGTAGAAAGTAAACCTGTGTTTGGATTTATGATACCTGTGGCTATGCTGATCACAAGGCTGTTGCTGAAGCACAGAGAGCACTCTTAAAAATAGTTGTCTGATGCCATGAGGCACATGCATATGACATGTTCAATAGAAATCACAGCAACTTGAAAAACTGCTGTTGCTGGAAGATATGCTGCTGTTCCTGAGGTAAGCTTGTGTCATTAGATATATAATTCACATTAAACATCTCATCATTGCTGTTCTATACAATGATTTTTACTCAGTGGTTGCAAATAAAAATGTCAGCCTTGGAGGAGCTAGAAGCTTTTTCATTCCTTTAACTTTGCACCACTTAAACTAAATGTTTGGTCTGATGTCCTGACTTTATGAGCAATTTTGAGGCCATTTGATCTAATCTGAATTTTAGAAAAGCAGCTGTGCACTGTTGTGTGACAGTTCTCCATGAGCTTTCCTGTCTCCTTGAAATGCTGCAACCTTTAATGTCTGTAACTGTGCAGTCATCTGCGACTGAACCTCTCCTGTCCCTCTTCAATGACACCTGGGTTATCCTTTAGATTGTGTATAATTGTCTGGAGGTAACTTTGTTACCCTGTGTGTGGCACTAAGTATTTGAATTAAAGAATTTTTGGAGGCTCAGACTTCTTTCATAATTTCTTGAGTTGGTTTCAAGAAAATTGGATTGTTTAAAACTGAAATTTCTTTTGGTGGTGTAATCAAAGTATCACATCTTTCAGAAATATTTCAAATCCAGGACTCAAGATGTGACTTGATCTGTAAAGTAGGGATTCTTCTTTTAAGGAAGTAGTTTTCACTGTTGTGTCTTTCAGAGAGGAATTAAAAGAATGAAATGGTGAGCTTTATGCTCTGCTTTTAGCATATTTAATAAAAATAATGTCCTTGTTTGGAAGCAGTAAAACAGACTTGTTTTTCATAGATTATATGGACCTTTTGATGATTGTAGAGAAAGTAACACTTGAGAGCAGACACTCCTAACTGTCTACGAGGAAAATTGGTTTTTAAGGGTCTGGGAAGTTTAATGTGGCTTTGAGTTGCAAATGGTTTTATCCAGAACCAGCAATGCATTGTGTATAGCAGTCCTGCTGTTAGTTCCTCTCTTCCTAGCTGAAGACAGCAGTGTCAACTAATGCTCTCCACTGGTCAGTGCTTGGAAAACAGTTACAACAAAAAGCATTTTTCTTCTTCCTGAGTGCTGCCTGGAGGAGTGACAGGACTGATAGCCAGGCTCTGTTACCCTTCCCTCTTTCTAATCACGAAGAAGGAAGTAGAAGGAGGACAGAAATAGGAATCGGCAGAGCTTTATTGACCTATATAGCTCTATTGAGAAATAGAGGTGATGAACTTGAGTAAAGTCACTTCTCCAATCTCCACTTGTTTATGGACTGGGAATTGTGGGAGTCAAGGCAGGTTTCCAGTGCCTGTTTATTGACACATTTGCACACCAGAGACACATTACCTACAGATACAGCAATTTCTGTAATGCAGCAGGTGTAGGACTGGTGATACTATGCATGCTTTGCAGTCATCTTCTAGGAAGGACTTTCTCCCTCATGAGAACCTGTTGATTCATCAACAAATACTAGCAAACTTAGCAAACAAACTAGATTTTTCCAAGATATCTGGCACTTTTGTGCGGTTTATTTTACAGCATTTTTATTAAATTTTGTCACGGAGATTCCAAAAGTGGAGATATTTGATACAAGTGATGTGCATATAACTGAGTGTTATGCCCACTTTTGAAAGTGCAGTCTGCATTTTAAAAAAATAAATATTGTAAATATAAAAACTCTTAAGCATCAAATATTTGATGCATTGCTACCTACTTTTAGATACTGTTATTAGGTGCTGCTAAATAAGGCTGGTTTTGCAAACTGGATGTTTGCTTCCCCTCCCCTGCAGCGAAGCTTGATCATAATAAACGAGATCCCTAACTGAAAAGTGAGAAATACTGTGTTTTCTAGTGTAACCGGTCACTGAGGAACATGTGATGAGCAGGGTGTCTATGAACAAAAAGGCTCACCTTTCATAGAATCACAGAATATTAGGAGCTGGAAGAGACCTCAAAAGATTACTAAGTCCAACCTCCCTGCCCAAGCAGGATCACCTAGATTAGATCACACAGGAACATGTCCAGATTGGTCTTGAATGTCTCCAGAGAAGGAGACTCCACAACCTCTCTGGGCAGCCTGTTCCAGGAATCCATCATCCTCACAGTGAAAATGTTCCTCCTTATATTCACATGGAACTTTTTATGTTCCAGTTTGGAACCATTTTTCCTTGTCCTATCACTGGCCATCACTGAGAAGAGCCTGGCTCCATCCTCCTGACACTCACCCTTAACATATTTATAAACGTTAATGAGGTCTTTCTTTGATATCAGCAAGAATCATGGTGGCTTAAGTCACAGTTGTATTTAATTTATGTATTTTACTGATCGTAAAAGGAAGTGTGTTTGTCACTATCAATTTTATCCAAGGTTTAAAACACAGTTTAAGTTCCCTAACACGAATATGATATCTAATATCTTACATATGGATGTGGATAGTTTAAACTTTACTTGACTGAAAAATTTCTAAAGATATCTCAGAATTTTTATACTTCAATCGAAGGTTTCTGTGATTCTTGTATTTTCCAGATTTAAGGTTTCTCTTTGTTTTATAACCTTGCCTCAGTTAAAGACTTGGAAGTGTCTGCTACAGTGCCTTTTGTCACTGTTTTAGCTACTTGGCTAATTTTAATGTGCAAAGAGATATTAGATGACTTTTTTCACATCATTTATCCCTCAAATTGCAAATAAACAGTGCATACTTTTAAGTGCCTCATACAAGTAAACAACCAGAAAAATATGCTAAAGTAATATATATTAAATGCGAGCGAAAAATCCATTTCCTAATCAGAAATCAGAGTTTAGTCAATTGACGTTTCTTATTCCATTATATTAAAGGATTAAGACCCTGCCTCAGTTTCTTTCACATCTGATTGAAAACTGAGTTAGTGGAAGCACCTTTGCCATGAACATCCTTTTTTCTATCACTCAGTCTGCTTTGAGGAATTAGATATAAGATTAATTAGGTTTAAGGTTAACAAACCATCTAGTGTAAGACTTTCATAAAGGAGAAGCCTGCCACATTATTGAACAGATTAATTTATCCAGTATTACTTTATTTGGTAGAAAAAACCTCTTCTCAGTACATTATTTGGAACAAATTTGTTTCACTATTTGCAGAAATGAGAATTATTCCATCTCAAACTTTGAGAAGGTATAACTCAATTAAAATAAATTTCTTGTGTAACAGGATTACCTAGGGACTGAAATGTAATCTCCATAATTATTTTCCTTTTCATTTCTAATACCCCTTCTTTTATTATTTAACATGTGAAGTGGCGTGTACATTGAGATTTTTTCAGAACTAAATAATAAAAAAACTCAATACCTTGATTTAGTTTGACTATAGTATGCCATTTAATGAGTTTAGGATATTAAAACTTTTAGAAATTATTATTCAAATGATACCTTCAAGCATTCAAGTAGCTAAATATGAAATCCTACTAAACAGAATTAAATTAATTCCTTTTAATACAGCACAAAATATTAGCTAACTTAAAATTAATGATTTGAACCAATCATATGATATTGACCAAACTGGGGAGTGAAGTTCTTTCTACCCTTAAAAGATGGATGGTAATTAGAGGTTGAAACTGAGCTATGCTGAGATTTGAAGCTGCACGTTTTTTGTTCAGTGTGAAGAACGATTTCCGTGGAAATAGTTCATGTAAACTCTAATGTACTTTGACAACAGTCAAAAAGTTTAAAAATTATTTACTATTTCTGACAGGAGTTAAAACCTCACTGATGTTTGTCTTCCACAACAAATCCTATATTGCTGATATTTCGACCGGTTAATTATTTTTTAAGAAATTAATT
This sequence comes from Heliornis fulica, assembly GCA_013399135.1. Lineage (NCBI taxonomy): Eukaryota > Metazoa > Chordata > Aves > Gruiformes > Heliornithidae > Heliornis > Heliornis fulica. The sequence continues at coordinate 1,496,318 of VXBZ01003680.1, read as the reverse complement.
TACATGATTAGTTAAGATAAATACCCTTCATTTAAAATATCCTCTTAGTTGTGTGCTATGAAGCTTCAGAGGGCTCTGTGTGGTGTCACATCTACTTTCCTGTGCTTTCTCAGTGAAATTATTGGTAGTTTCTGGTTTTGTCTTTCATGGGACAAAAATGAGTGTTGCAAACATGCTTTCTAAGAGATTAATTCAATAATGGCCATATCCTCATGAGTCCTCAGTCACAGACAGAAGAAAGCAAAAATCTAAGGTTTGTTTGCTGTGTGAAGTTGCATAATTATCGTGCGACTAATCGAAAGAGTTGTGCTCAGCAGGGCTCATTTCACAAAAAAATTGGGCTTCCATACAGTTTATTTCCTCAAACTGTGTTAACTTGCCCTGGTTTTAATGTTTGTCTGAAAAGCTATTATTCCCCTTCTTATATACTGCAGGTTACCCCATTACAGTTGATACAGTGTGTGCTTTATGTAGTTTTATGGTGTCAGTCAACATTATGAAAAGTGGACGGGAAAGATGTTAAACCTAGAGCATTCTGCCTGAGGGACTGTAGGAAGACTATTGATGGCAATATCTTTGGAAGGTCATTAAGAGGATTTCAAGGATTAAGCTCCCTCTTTTTGTCTGGGTGGAGATTAGCAGAAGAACCTGCAGCAGTGGGCATTTGGTGTAATCAAACCTGACTGTTGTGTTGCAGTGAAGGCAGTTGGACAAAAGGGAGCTTAACGCCAAGTCTGCCTTGGCTGTACTGTGCCTTGACCCAGTGAGAGCAGGCAGTGTACAGGAGGCACTAATGCATTCAAGGAGAGGGGGGAAGAAAAGAAGGTCTTGGGGATGAAAGTCATCCAGAGGTCAAGCAAGAGACAAAAGAAGACACTGTTATAAGCAGATATTGAAGGCTTGTAAGAACAGAGGAAGACACATACACACATTAAAAATTGCAGTAGTTTATCCAATTTTCCCCAAATGCCATTCTTGTTTGCAGCTTTCCCGTTTTGCAAATCTAGATTTCAGGTAAACACGATATTACATTTTGCAGTTGTATGAACAATATATGAGAAACCATTGAAGCAAATGGTTATTGAGGATTGAGAAGTTATTGGCCAGTGAAAGTGTGGTACTGGCCACCTACCTGAGGTTTACACTGTAGAGTCTGAAGAACCTTAGGCACTGATGCCTACGTACAAGTAGGCATTAGAGAATATGGGTTATCTCTATGTCTCTTTGAGGCTCTCCGGAGCAGATCAGTCAGGTTGCTGGTGTTGTATTCTGACATGGAGTGAAAACTTTAACAAATTTCATGCAGAATTCTAGAGACTTTGTAATTGTGAAGGGATTCTGAAATATCTTCTATGTAGGAACTTTTTTTTAAAACATATTGTAAAACTAGCCCTCACTTTGAGAAGGACTTTCACAAAACTTTCAAGTTTTGTGAAAATGCTGATAATCCAGCTCATACTGGTGATGGTACAGATAATACTTAACACTATTACAAATAAATTTAGCTGGTTTTAGAATAAATGTGATTTTTTAAAATTTGTATTTTCTCTAATTATATTTGCCATTTCAGCTCATATTGCAACAATCAAAGTTACTTTGAAAAGCTACCAAAGGTGACAGATCTATTCACGTGCTTTTCTAATTGAAATCAATATAATGTTTTATGTCCTCTGTTGGTAATGTTCGATGAAAAATATTCCTAGCCTTAGGTTGAACAAGTAAATAGCTAAGATTTTCAAACATTCCTTATTTTAGAGATGGAATTTTTCTTTGTTTGCTTAACACTAAAATCTACCAGCTAAACAATCATTCCAAACAAATGTTTGTTTATTCTCTCCTTTTTTTCTACTGTTTCCTGATATTTATGTATAAGAAGCCATACTACTACCAAAACCCCATAATCTACAAAACTGATGAGAATGAAAAATTCTCAGGGGGTAGAATAAAGCTTTTATAACAGAAATAACATTTGTTTCATCTTGGAATTTGGCATCCAAATTCACTGCCATCATATTCCTGCTCTATACACTTCAATAAAAGTAAATTTGATATAAAATGTAAAATCTGTTAATTGGTATTTTCACAGTCAAACCTTGCCTTTTTTGATATAGTGAACTTTTTGATCTTTCTGTTGAACTCTAATTTAAAATGGATGAAGATATTAAAGTGTGAATATTTCTTCTTCACATATCACATTTAAAAAATTTCTATTTAAGAGAATATGTAACAATTGTTTATTGGAAAGGCTTTCAGTGAAGCATAGGAACACTGAATATTAAAAAGGGAACTATTGTTTCATCTGTACCAGTCCTTTATTATTGCATGACTTCAGCTTTAGCTTGTAGAGGCAGTAAGTTTTTAAACTTCATCATAAAACTGGTTAGGTTTTTTGCTAACATTATGTTTATTAAAAGACTGTTTCAGGACCTGACATCCTTGAAAATAAGGGCTTTTGAAAGCTTTATTATTCTCCAGTATGCAAACCCAGGTCCCTTGGCCTCATCTCTGTTGAGTGCTCCATCTCCCTTCCAACTGTCTTAGTGGCTTTCTGCTGGCATCTCTCCAGCAGTTTGCACAACTCATATTGAGGTGTGTGAAACTGATTGTCTGCTACATACATAAATTTGGTGAGGATTTCAGGCAGAATTGATGGAGGGCAATTGTTTCAAAATCGCAATGATGATTTGACAAGCAGTCTAGAAAACATAATAGATTTTAGAACAACCCTAATCTGGTGATGTATTGATTTTTTTATTATTATTTTCTAAGGCATTGTAATTTATATATTGAATGGAAATAAAATGGTCTCAATGAAATTAGTATTACTTTAGCCATTTTATGTTTGCTTTTTCTTTTCCCATGTAATAGGTAAAAGAGAATTAATAGGAAACTAATATTAGAGAAACAAAGTAGGATTACACCAAAGTCCCTGCTAGAAGAATGAAAGAATTTTAGACCTAATTGAAAAATAAAAATAAAAGACACTTTCCACAGAACAGTTAGGAAATAATGTTCATGGCTTTGGAGTATACGAAGCAATAAACGGCTTTCACGGGTGATTAAATGCTGAAACGAAGCTAAGATGTTTGATCACCGTGCAAGTAATTTATTTTAACACTATGAAACATGATTCCTATTATAAGACAAGATAAAAGAAGATACAACAATATTTTTCTTCTCTTGTGAAGGTCGGTTAGCACAATTAATAACGGGGAGACCAGATGGCTCAAGGGACAGGCAGCGGACTCAAGACTGTTCTTTTAAATGTGGAACATATCAATAGTAAATAACCATTAGTATCATCTGTTTTTCTACCATATGCAAAGTCAGTCAGTTTTATCAGTCCGTTTCTCATGGGAAGTGTTCACAGCCTCAAAAGTCACCATCGTGGTTGGCACATTTGGTCCTGTTTCAGCAAAAAGACTAAAGAATACATTGACAGTGTCAACTGGGAGTGAAGTAAATGAATTTATAAAGTCAGATTTGTGGAATTAGGTGTGTGCAGTTGCCCACATATATTTGCAGACTAACAGACCATGTGTAAACACAGATGTATTCCAGGCTTCAGTTCATCTCACTTAAAATTTTGGCTCATATCCTGTTTTCTTTTGGGGATTTAACTGTTTAAAAGTACTCTTACACAACTGAGTATCCAAATACCTGAGCAGTGAAAGACAATAATAGCCACGAAACGTCAGTGCTATAAACTACGTAGTTTACGATTGACAGAAAGATACGTAGCTTTATAAGGAAACCTGTTTGGGGGTTTGTAAGTGAAACAGTAAAAAGGTTAAATTTAAAATTCCAAACCTTTTGTCATTATAGATTCTGACAATTTAAGAAATATTTTAATACTGTGTATTTGATACAATTTCTATTATTAAAGAATTCTCATGTTGAACTTCCCAAATTATATGGATCTCTCCCATGTAAGTCATCAGGGATGTGTGTGTAATCTTAATGGGCAGTTTTGTACACAGTCATATTACTGCTCTGTACTGTTACTCATTCTACTGTATTTGCATATATAAATATCTCTAGTGAGTGGAAATGTTCTTTTACACAAACGTGTTTGTGTAAAAAAAAAAAACAAAAACAACCCCCCCAAAACAACAACAACAACAACAACAAAAAACAACTCCAAAACCAAACCAGGGCCAACAGCTTTCCTCCTCTTCCTCCTCCTAATAATTTAATGGGGCAAAAAAGCCAATTAGACACTTAAACTAGCTGCCTCAGTTCCAAACTTTCCCAGGGACCTGAAGCATCCGTGATAATACTATAGGAGGAGATCCTTGTTGGCAAAATGTTAGTGGGAAGGAGCAGAACTTGGGAGTGTAGCAGCTGACAGTTTGATTGTGTTGTACTTGCAGCTGCCTGGTGCCTGTGAGCGCATGGCATCGCCACACAGTGCATGGCTTCCAGCGAAGTAGTCGCTCCTGCAACACTGTTCAGCAGCAACTCTCTTAGCCAGATTGAGGTCTAATGCTGTGGTCAGGTTCCCGTGGTAGATTAGTATCTCAGTTTTATGCTCAAGGGTATCTCAGCTTTCAGTTCTTCCTTGTAGCCTCTAAACAAAGGTGACATTCATCCTTGGCGAGTTCTGACATTCAGATTTATTATGAAATTCTAATTGGAAACAACTATTTCTTAGGAGGAAGTAAAATTCACAAAAGTATTGCGTAAAAACAATAATTGTGCAGTTCCGTGGTGGTTTAATTAATGTTGGGCTAACCTTAGGATGTTGTAAATGTCATTTGCTTTTGGATACATTCAAGCTGAGCTGGGGTTTTAGCCCACATCTGTAGGCAATCAGCATGTGGGCAGAGCACCAAGGTTGTTACTACTCCACCAGTACTCCAGTGTGCTGCCTTTTTTACGCAACACCCTGTGGCTCAAAAGACATTTTATTTTCTTCCTTTTCTGCACTTGCTGTTTCCCATTAGTGGCCCACGGCTAATACAGAGGCTGTTAGATGTGCACACAAACAAGTTTGAATATCTAACATAAGTAGGTATGTTTAATTACAATATCTAGGTTATCTGGTGTGTGGGTGGTTGTTTTTGTTTTACAGGGCTCTTTGCATATTATTTGGTGCCTAATAATAATACTTAGTACTGTTAGAGCATTTACAATTTTCACAGCACTGTACAAACATTTTCTAATTTATCCTTTCTGTTTCCTATAACACATACTGAAGCAGCAGTTCACATGAAAGCTTGGGTCCTCGGGGCCTTCCCTCATGCTTCACTGTTCGCCCTCAGAGACTTATATTTGTCACAGTCCCCCCCAAATCTTGTACTTCCTCTCATTTTAAAAAATGCTGAGACAGAAAATGGAGATCATGCACAAATATTTTTATCACCCCATCCTTGTCCTGCTGTTTTGCATGCTCTAAAATATGCTTTTTCTTGAGTCTCTGTTTCTGATGAAATCTAAACCTAAACTCTAGTGTTGCTAGTTGGTACTGCAGGAGTCAAAATTGCCCAAACCTAGGTTTGTCTTTGCATTGCTCTAAACTTGAAGTTAATACAAAAGTTTGCAGAGTATTTCTCCTGGTTCAGCATTGCCTGTAAGACATGGGGAGGATGACAAGGCATTCCTCCTTTTTTTTTTTTTTT
>VXBZ01003680.1:1373795-1490550 GCA_013399135.1 Heliornis fulica | reverse complement strand
CATTTTGGGGAGTACAGAAAGTTTCTCTGAGCGACAGAGAGCTATACTCTAGCTTTACCTTGGGACTTTGGCAAGTTAAGTAGTGCAGTTGCCAGTTGCTTTCTCATTATCTGTGGCTTAGGATAGAAGGTACCTTCTGTAGTACCATTTGGATTAATTCATTCACATTTTCCATCTCTGTTTTGCCATCCTATCCATAAAACCAGGGCTTCAAACTACAGGAAAAGATAATACAATACACATGTTATTTCACTTCCATTACTCTTAGGGCTGGTACTAGGCAGTCATGTGGTATTTGCTGCTTTATTTATATGTTCAGTTTGAAATTTCATGTTTGACATGAAGATAATCATATTTTCATGAAAGTGCTCACAACTCAGTTCCATCTTTGCTCGGTAAAATAATTTATTATACAGTTATTGGAATAGAAATTATTGGAATAGTGGTGGAAGCCTGCCAGCTACCAAACAGTGAAGCTTTGAGGTGTTCAGTCATTTTACATAATATACTAAGGTAAATCTATGTGGACTTTCCTTGCAAATTGAAGTAGTTCTCCAATTATTTTCTCTCCACCTAAGGATGTCTGAAGAAAACATTATAAATTTGTAAATGAAATACTAAAAAAAATGTCTTTAATGTTAGAAGGGAAAAAATTTAAAACCTTACTTTACCTTTTCTTACATAAATAATTGGTATACAAGGAAGAAATGGCTGGAGAAAACTTGGAAATAAGTCTGATACTTAAATGCCAGGTGCTTACAGCTCTTCAGTCTTACTGAAATTAATGAGAAGTAAGAATATTATTTTCCTTAGTAGGGATGACATTGTAAGGATAGATGAGAGGTGAGAGAAGGAGAAATTGGGTTGTTTGATTTTTGTTCTTAGTACAATGCTGCAATGGTTTGTTTCTCTGGAGTATGTTAGACCACTACCAACATGAAAGCTCAGTAAAATCTGGAAGGTGTAGAATGGCAGCTATTCATAATTCTGCTTTGGTACACAGTTTATCAGCTTCTCCTCTGTGGAGTGTCCTGCAATCTCTTGTAGAAAGGTGTAGATTTAGATTGAGACATGTGAATCATGACTTCCAAGGAAAGATTTGCCAAACTCAAAAATTTCCAAACAAGACTAAGACAGGACACACCAATAGCATTGAATGGTTGGCAAAAACAATATCAAAATCTATGGTTTCTCTGCTTAAGTATGAAATCAGTTGATGGCTGAAAAATAAAATTAGTATTTTGTGGAAACATAAATTAAGTCCAGCCCATTTTATAGCACTAAGCATTCCTGGAATCTTGAGCTCTATCTGCTTCAAAGCAGCCTTTACCATCTGTAGCATCAACAGATTGGCTCACTCACTTTCTGAAATAGAGAAAACAAACCTCTTCCTTTGACTGAGGCTAATGAGGGTTGCTCCCTGCTACTGTACTCCCAGGCTCATAACAAAGACCAAGAACAGGGTAAATCTCTCCATTCCAGACTCCATGTTACTGTCTTCTTAGGTTGGATCCCAAACATTGTTGGTTTTTTTTTGCTGGTGACAGGTTTCTTTGTCATATTGCATCTGATGGTGCTCTTTATAGCCAACAAGTATTTAGCTTACTACATCTTATACATGAGGTCATCTGTGGAGTCCCTTTGAACAGTTATGCACTCATTACTGTTAATTCATGAGTTTCAGATGCTAAGATGACCAAGATATATGTAAGCTTGACCTTATAATCTTTTTGAGCTGGCACTCCTCAACTCACCTTGAAAATCTCCACGTTGTCTCCTAGGAACAGCTTGTTCTGAGCTCTATAGACCTGCTGAATTCAGGATCTGAGACAAGCCTTTCTCCTAGACTGTTCACTTTTGCCCTGTCTGGGCTAGATCCCATAATTAGCAATGTTTTCTGAAGAAGGAATGAATTTGTTTCTCCTTCGTGAGGCAGGGCATTCCTAGGAAACAATGTGGATGTTTTCCTGTAGGTATCTGTAAAGTCATAGATGAGGAGGGGTGACTCATGTCTAAGCCTGAGTAAGGTGGATCTTCAAACCTAGTCGTCACTGACACGTAGATATATATATTAAAATAACTTAGGGATATGTTACAGAGCATGAATAGCTGAAGATGTTTCGAAAACAGCTTTCAGAAGTGGAAGAATATAGGAGAAAAGAAAGATAGGAATCACATATAATCACTGAATCTAGGGTTCTGTTATTGTTGGAAACATCATAAAAGTCCTTTCATTTTAAACTCCATCTTAAATGGGAACTTTCCAAATAATTGCTTAGGGAGCATTATTTTTTTTGCTCTCAGAACAGAATCATATTAATAATGAAATAGAAATATGTGGAAATGCTATTAAAACTAACACTAAAATTGCATTTATGTTTAATATAAAATATGTAGCCAACAAAGAGAAAAATATTGATTATTTTTATACAATCTTAAATAGTTATTAAAGTGCTGAACCTTTTAATAAAGGACTAGATTATTTTTAGAGCTAATGCAAAGTAACAAAACCTCTTTAACAAATTATCCTTAGGAGATTGTTAGAGTTTTAATCGGTTGCTTGTACTTAAACTCATTTTCCCAGCATGATGTACACTATCTGTGGGAGCCTTTCATAAGAAATTCACACTATGATTATGGCACCAGCTATTTCAAGTTAAAACATTGTGAAATGTTACTATTGTTTGGGCAGTTGGAACCAAAATGATTGAGTGAAGGATGATAGTTATGCTGCAGGCTAATTACATGGCTAATGTCTTTGCTTTACATATCAATAGATGCTTCTAGAGATGAGCAATAACTGAGACTCCATTATCAGTCCAATACAATGCACTTAAATTAGCCACCATTTATGAATACTATTAGAATAAGAGCTGGCTAGTGCTTAGTGATGTTGCACTTGACATGTTTTTTTTTGTTGTCAGTCTGTAGACCCTGCATATGGCTTACTAGGGAGTTTTGACATAGCCAGAGAAGATGTTTTTACAATATTTTGCTGTTAACTGAATATTGATTAAAATCACAGAATCTTTTAATAAAGTATGAGATCAAAAATGCCATCAGAATAATGGGAAAAAAGGCATTGGAGCTGAATGTTACCCTTGCAAGTGCAGCTGGAAAGGTGTTACATCAGAGAGGTGTCTTAGGCAGAGGATGATGCTCATTGGAGCAGTGCTAATGGGTGCTCCATTTCAATTCTGGATATGGAAGATCACCAGTTGAGCAAATTTTCAGCTTTAAAGTCAGAATCTAAGATATCACCCAGTGACTGAAAGTGTTTGCCACGAGTTTTCATAGATACTTAAGGAGTTTTACTTGAGTGAAAGGCTTAGCACAGATTTTCTGTTAAGCAAGGTATTGTCTCTCTGGCATTGCCACGGATTTCAGTGTGTGTGGGGAAAATGCACAGCAATGTCATACAGGCAGCACATAGATTAAAAAGAATTAGGTTTTGATGACAATATTATTCTTCTAAGTGGCAGCTTAAACTGTTTAAAAGCAAAGATTAAAAAGGTGGGATTAATTATTAATTCCTATTAATCACAGAGTTCTTATTAGGCTGTTGTTCCCACCCCCTTCTCAGCACTTGGACATCACAGTGCTTATCATATGGGATACCTCACATCTTTCAACAGTAAGGTTGAAGCCAGTGACATCCAGGGGTGATTAATATCTGGTGATAATACCAGACTTTTGTTACTTATGCAAAATCTGTTCTCTGATAATAGAAAATGTATAAAACAAAATATCAATCTTTAATACAACCTTCTTACACTTTTTGCTCTGTAGGATAGAAAAAACAAAGTGTACAGTCAAATTAAAATGTGCTTTCTAAAGTAAATGCTCAGGAAAATGGATACTCATTAAGTGGAATGAATTTGCAGAAAATGCTGGAATTCATTAGACTTCAACTCTTTGCCTTATAAGTAAACAAAAAGATGATGTATGTATGTCATATTAGTCAGAAAAAAGAGCATGTAAGAAAAAACACTCAAAATATCTGCTCTGTGGAGCTGCACGAAGCAAGGAAAGGTGTACGGGGTGAGGATGCACAAATGGTAGATGAGAATTGTGAACCTTAAGGAAAGAAATTGAATGCAACATGAAAGGGAGGAACTATTATATATGTAGTGTATACATTGTTGCTTGGCTAAAACTTAGTACTGTAGGAGCAGAATGATGATTAAATTATCTTTTAAATATATATTGTGATTAATTCTTGCATTTTGTCTGCTTTTCACACTATAATAGAGATGCTTCAAGCAGCAAGGCTTCAGGGATGTTAAACACTCGCCTGTTAAATGTTTGCAGTTATGATCATCTTGTTTCACTTATGGGAGTTGATATTAATATCAATTGATTTCATTCTGTTTCTTCACATCAGTTGTATTTAAGAGATTGATTTTGTTTTTAATCAGCTTTGTGTCATACTTATAGATAAATATGGCTTGTGCATGTAAGCTTACATGCTGACTAGGATGTACAGAGCACAGCAGCTCCTCTTGAATGCAAAATTGCAAGTGTATGTTGTATCCTTTACACCATGCCTATCACAGATAGCAGGTAAATGGAATAACTTATGGTATATATGTCAATGTAGGAATAAATGCAGAAATATTCCTTCTCCATCTGCATTTTTGTATGCATAAAACTACATGCATAAGTCTGAATAGAGTTACTTTTCTTGTTTTGTCTAAAAGTCTATGGTTTTATTTTACTTGTTTTGAAGGGTAGAGCAAGTTTTTTATTTTTTTTTTTGCATTCCTCAGGAAGACTATTCATAAATGTTTCCCAGCAGCTCAAGTAGAAGAGTATTATTCCAGTGTGCCATGAGAACACTTTCTAACTTACATATTTCAGGGGTGGGTGGAAATAAAAAGTTGCCCTTCTGGCTCTTCTGGTAATATATTCAATAAATACTGTGACTGATGTACCAGAAGAGCTAAACAAACAGTAGACTAAAAGAACCTTCTCTTGGAAGATACTGTGATATCTCCTGCTGTCAAGAATGGTATTCCTTCTCCATATTTGTTAGTTATTATTAGAAAATCACCTTCTTAAAATACATCAGAGTTCTGTTTTAATACACTTGTAGTAGTTTAATAAGTAATGTTGTGTAATAAGGGTCCCAGACCAAAAGTTATGATTCTTTGAAACCTCTTGACAACCTGCATCTTTTCTTTGATAACTAATTTTGAGTAGAGCAAGGCGGAGTGTTGCTACCTTCAAAGTCCTGCCTTAAGTGCAGCAAAGTATTTTCTCCAGTTCTGTGTAGCACAGTTTATATCTAAAATTAAGAACTTATTTCAGTACACAGACAAGTGTTTCCTCACCCAAGCCAACACTGAAAGACATTCCTTCTTTAACACATCATGCCGGATTGCTTTTACTCTGTTGAACCTTCACTTCTCTCCTTCCCACAAATGGCAATACAGCCTGTACAGATCACCTCTAAAACCTCTAGGTATTGTCTTTGTTCACAAAATCAGTGTAAGAGTATGACCTGTAGAGTCCCCTGGATTTGGAGGTTCCCAGTGCTTTCTGTTTATCTCATATCTGTGCATACCCATGACCCTATAGCTATTAAACCTTGTGCATCAGATGACTTTCATAACACAAAGGTGTCCCATGTCTTGTCCAGTTGCATGTTGTAAATCCTCTCTTAAGTTCTACTTTGCTTTTAGAGCAAGATTTGCATCTGGATTTGCTGCTTCTTTTCCTGTGAGGATCTGGGAATTATATATTTGGAATATCTTGCTTTGTGAGTTTGACTTTTGAATGTATTTTTCCCCTTAATAATGCTAGGTAACTCTAGGTAAATTTACAAGCTCCTTGTAATGAAGGCTGCATAATGTTGCTGAGGAAGTAAAGCTAAGTACAGATCAAAAACCACTCTACAGACCTGAGAAAAATCCAGTAAATGGAGAACTGAGGTTTGCTGTATTAGGCAGGGAAAGAAAAGGAGGAGGATTTAATGCAATCTTCCTGGTGGTCATCTGCAAGCTTGCTGCTTATAATTTGATTACATGATTTTTATATTAAAGAAATTATATTATTTCTATATTATTTTTAATTTTTTTTTTAGCAGTTCAGTACTTAATTCTTTGGCAGGTGGAAACTCTGGTTTATGGACTGTGTTTATTAATTTACAATCATGTGACTCTAAATTCACTAACTAGGTGCTTTTTTTCAACACGTATAAAAATGTTTGTGGCCAGCATTTTATTGTGTACTCACAGCCTTTTGTTATCTCCACTCAGTTCCTTTTAAAAATCTTCCTTGTAAAACCAAATAATTTGGTGGCCCCCAGAATCCCTTCTTATATGGAACTACTTACTGTTTTAGTCAAGGATAACTGAGCAGAAATATATCTATGTGGTTATCTAATGCAACTCAAGATTTATAGCTTTTCTTTCCTGTGCCTGTTGCATTTGCAAACACATTCCTGTCTGTCCCTTCCTACATATAAGAAAATTTTCACTACCAGCATATTATACAGCTGTGAGTAAATTCATGGCATGGATAAGAGTTTTGGATTATCTGAAATATTTTTGAAAAGTAATGAATTCTATATGAGGCTTAAATTTGTCTGAATTGATTTTCTGACAACATTACTGATGATGTGCATTATATAAGTTTTAACTTATCATTTTGTTATTGTTGTTTCCATGTGACCCATATCTACAGAGTAACGTTGCTACTGTGGAAAAAATGCTCATTCTTGTAAAGGGTGCAATACTTTAAATTCAAGAACAGATTAAATTTTGCACATACAAAAAAAATTTGTGTGCTACAATATAGTCTTCAGTTATTCCCATCCAAGCTATCAAGAACAAACAGCCTCATCAGTAATATGACATCCATCCTCACGCAGTGTGTATAGCAGAACCCTTTGGATTCATGGAAGGAAAGGCATAGCATTCCAGAGGAGAGGTGACCATAGCTAGGGTGCAGCCTCGGCCTGTTTACTACAGAATTTGTTGGTTTTGTTGAAGCTGTCCAGATATCAGAATTTTTTTACTTAGTCTGCCAGATTTGAGGATTGTTTCTGTGTTTTTCCCAGTTTTGTTGCCGCCGGACAGTGTAAGATCATGTTAGCCAACAGCAGAATATCCACCCCAACATCCCAACTCAGGGGATTTTCTTAGAGCAGAAAATAAGGGATTCTTGGAGCAGTGTGATAAGAGATTCAAACTTTGCTGTGTCTCACAGCAATAAAGAAATCTCTGGCCAGTTTCTGGTTAAAGCAGCCGGTTAATGACAGACAACAGTATAGTGGTGTTTTGCATGAAGAAGCGAGGAAGTGTCACATTAGCTCCTTAATGCAAAGGAGTGATTTGTCTAGGGAAATAGCACATTTTTCTTACAGAATAATAATATTCTATGATTCATCTCTTATGCTTTGGAAGTACATTGAAAGGTCAGATTGGCAAACATTTCTTACAAAGTCTAAAATGGATAGTCAAGGATTTGATCTTTGTGTCTGCATTGGATCAATGGAATTGGCTATTGAAATGCCATAAAGGTCTTTGCATTTCTTACATTTTTAATGCTCCAGAACAAGACAAACTCTAGGTTTTTAGAAACATAATTTTCTGTAGAATTAGCATCTGTGAAGGCATAAGTCTTGTCAATGTTAGCTGCAATTTTGGTGTGGCAGTGTTTGTACCCAACACTCTCAGCTGTCTAAGTTGAACAAGTCCAAGCCTCTCCACATATTTCTTCATATGTTAAGTTCTCCAACCCTTATTTGTCCTGGTGACCCTCCACTGGACCTCTGGCAGTTTTTGGGTGTCTCTCATGAGCTAGGAGAAGATCAGAACTAGCCATGTTATTCCTGGTGTGACTGAACAAGTTCTGAGCAGAATGGGATGTTTATTTTTAAGAATGTGTAATTAACAAAAATGTATATACTGACTAGTTCTACTATAAAAAATTCTCACGAGTAAATCTTGAAGGTGTTTGCATATGTTATAAGAAATATTATTACCACTTTACAGATGGGAAGCTGAGGCATACCATGGTAAAAGGATTTTTCTAAAGGTCATCTCACACATTGAATCTGGAAGCATGTGGGTACTGGATCTCTCTAGAGTGTCATGCAGAAAGGTGCTAAATCATATGAAAAATAAACCAGTCTATGGATTCTTTATAAAAGAACTTAGTTTTAAAACTATCTGACACAGACATTCACTGCAGAGTAGCCTGAGATCACAATTTGATCATTTTGCATCTGGTGCAAGTTACAGTACAAATTCCTATTGTATCAGATTTACTTTATTTTGTCTCTGTACTTATAAACCAAATATTTTAAAATATCATCCTTCTCAAAATGCCATATTGTAGTATCGAGGAAATCAGTTGTGACAATTTAACAGTTGCTGCTAGCCTTGCTTATGTCTTAAGGTTTCATACAGTATACTCCATAAGCTGCATTGATTCATGAATAAATTCTACTTTTATAATAGACTGAGATGAAAAAAAAAAATAAAAAATCCACACACAGTACTTCGTATGATTGACTATAAAACTTTACTTGGAATTATCAGTGTCACTTTGGTGAATTACTTCACTTAAAATAGAAACAGGTCACATGGATTATAATAAGATTCTAAATGCTTTGGAGACAAGTACTGAATGAAGCTTCACCCTACAGAAATATACTTGTCTACCAAGGAATAATTAGTTTCTGATTGACCAGAACACAGCCTTCTGGACTGCAGTGCTATGCAGCATGTAAAAATGACTGTGGAACATGCTGAAAAACTCGGGCATAACTCTGCACCACATTTAATTCATTGTGGTCTATTTCCAGGGGTTGTAAGACACTTCCTATTGCTCCCTAAACTGATAAAATATAAACACCAAAGCCAGTGTTAGTGGATTTCGGCCTTGCCCTTCTTCTCCTCACTGTACATCTCCCAGTGAAGCTTAAATGCTTTACATTGGTAATGTGGGTGAGCGGCTGTAGTTTACAATAATCTTGTAGAAGTTTTTCTTTACATCTCTCTGTGTTTTTGTCTTGTCTCCAACTTCTGATGAGCAAAAGGCATAAAGTGTCAGCTCAGCTCCATTTTAATTCTGAGCCATGTTTCCTGATGTACACATAATTTTAGTCATCATCATCATCATCAAGAAGAGCTCTTGTTCTCGCAAAAGGAGCTACCATTTATTACTAGCAGAAAAGCTATTGTAATGATGGGACACTATGGCCATCATGTATAGAAGGCCAAATGACTACTTAAGCAAATTGAAGATAATTTAGATTAAGCAGCAGAAGATAGAAACAGGAATTTACTATTGAGGGTGATCATGTTAAAAAATACTCAACTTGGTGAAAATTATTTTCATTAAATATAAATGTGTGAAGACTCAGTAAGATGTATATAACACTTAAATTAAATCAGCTTGCAATGATTGAACCAAATAATCATATATTAGCATGCTTTTCCTATTAATTTAATTCAAGTTTCACTTGACCAGACTACAGACTTAGGAAGGCTATTTTCAAAATGTGATACTATTTTATGCATTTCAAGTTTGTTGGAACTGATTCCTGCAGTAAACCTTTTTTGGGCCATGTCTTGTCCCTTCATTGCAGTATAATGTTAGTTTCAAGGCATGAAAGTCAATGAAAATACCTAGTGTAGGATGTGAGAGATGCCGTACTCAGCTGTTTAAGGGTACTTATACAGTCTCATTTACGTGGAGAATCCATCTTCTAATCAGGCTAGGGGCTGTAAGAAGTATTTATTTTTAAACAGATGTACTGGTGTATTTGGTGTAGGAGGGAATAGACAAACTGTTAAGCATTGAAAGGGTTTGGGGGCTAAAAAATTAGTCTGTGTGTCACACCCAGGTACAAAATTTGGCTTAATATAATATAGGCTGTTGCTTTCTTCAGCTCTTGTCCTGTATTCTTAGACCATCACAACAGCAGTCCTATGTGCTCTAGCAGGAATGTGCTCTTTGTGACTTCTCAAATTATGGAATAATTTCAAAGCATTAACTGAGTTAATTTACTCATATAAAATACAGACTTCATGCAGTAAATCCTGTCAACACCCCCTGCCCCCTCGCTCCTTGCTGTCCTAGGGCAAGGGCTGAAGCAGCCATCTCCCATCTAAATGTAGTGTGATTACTTCTATTTTGACAGCATTATCTAAAATCTCCACAGTCTCTTTAGATTTATTTAAAAATTCTTTGAGCACAAGCATCACATGTAAGTCCAGTGCCAGCTATTATTAGGAATCTATTACAATAAGAATAATATCAATAAATAATGACTTGATTCACAGTTAAAAGGTTTGATCCTGAATGTGATACTGTTGCTTACTAGATCCTAGGAAGCAAACTGTTCTTTTTTAGGATTCAGGGTTAGGATTCCCCCTCTGATTTACTATCTTCTGGCTGCTCGAAGAAGCCCTGAAGGCAGCAACACCTCTCCAGACATCCCACTTACCTGTAATCTCAGGATTTAGCACAACAATCAGGCTTCTTATTCTCAGGCTGTTGGTACAGCCAGGGGTGGAGGTGCTTCTTCTGAAGAAGTGACGTTAAATAGATGAAAGGACTATGGAGACAGGTTTTGTGTGGGCAGGTTGCAAAATGACAGCATCATTGACAGAGTTTGCCAAAGGTATTATTTTCTTCATTTAAAAAAAAACAAGAAAAAGCATCCCAGTGCTATCTTCAAAAAGAAGTATGGAGATTAAAGGAAAAAGAATCCTTTTCTTTTTGCCATTATAGGGATGTATGCAGCAAACTGTTTTGTCAGATAGCCTATATTATATTTTGTATTATCTTACATGTGTCTGTTACAGACAAAGGACAGTTGTGTGGCTTTGCCATGCTCAAAACAGAAATATAATCATTGGTCCACAGTCATATTTCTTAACTCTGAATACTTGTAAAAAACGCCACTTCATGAATATTTTTAGACTGGATGAAATTGTAGTACAATTATTGAATCATCTCTTTACAGCTATTTATATTATCCTGAAAAATCCATGTGTTTCAAGGGATTTAGGTCTTCAGGGATGTCAACTGTGACTGGAGCTTATAGTGATGTCTATCTGTGTTTAATTGCTCTGCTGTTAAGCTTTAATATATGAGTACTGCAGGGCAGGACATCAACTGGAGACTGATTTAGTTCTTTCCATAAATAAATCAAAAATGCAGGGCATTTGGATATTTTTGGTTCTGTTTTGCCCAATAACACAGAAAAGATGAATGCTTTTGCAAAACAGCATAGAGGACTAGCTCACAGGCAGGAGGAAGGATGTAAAACTATACATAGTACTCAGCAGAAGTATTCATAATTAGTTCCTTACTGAGTAGTGTACTCAGCATGTATTGGTTCTTTTTTTTTTTTTTAAGGACTAGAAGTATTTTGGACTAAGGAATTGCTTTTCATCCAAAGTGATGAAAGGAAGGTAACTTTCTCTTTTCATAGAATCATAGAATTGTTAAGGTTGGAAGAGACCCTTAAGATCATCCAGTCCAACCATTAACCTACCGCCACCAATCTACCACTAGACCAATGTATTCACACAGTGTATTTAAAGCAAAGGGTCCCATTTACTCAAATTTGAACAGATAATGAATGGTAAATTAGGAAGCATGTTTCTTGATTCCTGCTTACCTACTGTTTTTACTAGAGAAAGATCTTAACTTAAACTTATGTGTACAGTAGCATGCAATGACTTACTTCTAAGGTATACAGGAACTTCAAAGCCTGTACAAAATGGTGAGAGCTCTTAAAATGCATTTCCATGATTTTTGGAGTGACTTTGCTAATGTTTCCAGAGAAGTGAAGTGGATATTTGTGTCTTGTCTTTTTGTGCAGCAGAGAGGACTTTAAGTCATAATGTCACAGAAGTATTTCTGGAAAACATCTCTGCTCATTGTTACAGTAAACAGTGAAATAAACACCATTCAGACTGAATGTATTCAGTTAAAGAATTCATTCCTTAGTTGCTTTTCTGCAGTCTTTATATATGTGTACAGTAGTATTTAAAAACAGAGGTTACATTTGCCATACACTGTATGGCATGAAAGGCTTTTGTAAGAGGAAAGATACATCTGTGAAGAGAAGCACAACTCCTGATCACTTGAAATGTTCCTCTGTTTAATGTCTGAACTGATGTGCATGCATAAAATTAATAATTGCTTGAGTTTTGAACAATGAAAATAAAGGAAAATTACAACATAACAATGGAAAACTATGCAAGTGAAAGTATCAGCTGAAAGAATAATAGCTTTATTTGACAGTGTTTTGACATCATTGATGTACTGTTGTCACTGGAGACCTTCCTTTCTGTGTTTGTGATATACTATTTCAATCCATATTATCCCAATAGAATCACAAACATTGAAAAGATCTGATGTGTGATAGTCTCTTACTAATGTGTGAGTTGACATGTTGATTGTTCTTTCATATCTGGGACTTGTGAGAATTCTGTTTAAATAGTGTTCGCCAATACTAATAAATGATGCACAGTTGACAAAGGGGATACAGGTGTTTTGGAAACGATTAGCATGTAAAGAAGCAAAGTGGCTTATCTACTCCATTTTGTACAAAGGGAAGAAAACCAAGCATGGTATTAAATGTACCTGCAACAGTTCCTGTTAAACTGATGACAAGTTTAAAATCATTATTTAGTAATACAAATCTCTATCAAAGAGACCCCTTGTAATCTAAAACTTTAAGGTTTCTATTTTGAGAGATGCACATAATGGTTATAATTGTTCCTAACTGTTGTGGATTTTTCCCCCTCAAAAGTCAGTCACTGAATCAGAATGAGCAGGTCTGGGGAAGAGGGAAGCAGGGAAGCCAGGGGAAAATACTCCTTAGGAAAAGGAATCAAATTAATGGTTGCTGCAAATGTCAGCCACAAGAACTAATGTGTCTAGGAAATCTATTTCAGGGCAAGCTTACAGGTTTGGTTTGGTAGTGTTTGGTGGTCTGCATTTCAGGTCTTCTCATGAGTGATAATATATGGGGAAATGAATCCTCCACTGTCTTCCTGTGCCTCTTCCTTTTTTCTTTGGGTTGTTGGTTCCATGGGTCACAATTTCATCATCGTAGGCAGACTGGGGCATGATGTGACAGCTATATCAGGCTTGTTAAGATTTCTCTTATCAAGTCAGTAACTTTGATTTGGGGCCAGTTTGGGCCAGGGTACAGTGTAGTGCAAGAAAGCCCTTGGAGAAACAGGAGCTGAACAGGAGCCAAACTGCCAAGACTAGGACAGCTTCCACTCAAGTGCCACTCAAAAAAAAGCAGTGAGAAGCAGGAGATATTAGTGGAACAATTCAGTGTAGAATAGCCCCCCCAAAGATAAACCTTTTGCTAGTTAGTCTCTTTAGACTCTTTGCTGTCATCTGTAATTTCATCTCAGAACCCAGCAAGCATGGTGATGTGAGAAAACAAAGAAAGATGAAGTGATCTTTCTTTTCTACAAAGCTTAATTAATAAGGTCTCTTCAAGCTTATCATACATTGTTTGAATACAAGAAAACATGGGTTTGAGTTTGAGAGCTGCACACTGATAGGAGTTTCCATCTGCAGTGATAAAATTTGCAAGAGTGAGGTGGTTTTTTTTTGCAAAAAATACATCCTTCTAGTTCATAAAGAGTCATCTTAAAGCTACTATGTCTTGGCTTTACTTCAGCTACTTTTCCTCACCCCTACTAAATGCTTCTCCTTTAGCTTACCAATATGGATTAAAGGTATCAGTTTGTCTGAAGATGAGCAAGATGATTTGGTTTGCTATCTATGTATTGTCTTTGGGCTCCATTTATTCATTTAGTTCACTAGTTACTATGTTTCTGGTAAATATTTCAATCCTAGGCATAAAGCAGCAGATGGGAATAAAAATTGTGGGTGCCAGGATGTGTGGGAGAGGAAAGGACTGTTAAAATATGAAAGGGAATGCAGCATTCAAAGAGAATAGTCTTTGTGGGGAAGAGTTGGACCAGACAAAATCGAGGGCAGGACTTAGAGTGCATAATGAGAGAAAGAGAGATAAAACACTGTGAAGAATGAAGGAACAGCAGACTTGAAAACCAGTTGGATAGGAAGGTTCTCTGTAACGCTATGGAGGATGGAGGAAGCACAGTGCAGACAAGACAGCAAACAGTGGGTGGAGAGCTGTGGTAATGCTCCTCATCTGCTTCTCATGTCCTTGTTTGTTCTCAGCGAGCTTGTAGCTTTGACACTGTACCATGGAGACATACATACCATGTGGGGTTGTTTTTTTCAGAGACTGAGACTCAAAGATTATTATGGGTTAGATTATTAACCCAGCGCTCATGGTGAGATAGGCTTCCGCAACTTCACTTAGTTAGAAATAGTAATCTAATTCTCAGCCTAAATTTATTCATGGCTGTTTTGTAACTATTTTTGTTCTGAGATTTTCTTTAGCATAAACACTCTGTTGTCTTCCTGATTTCCCTGAAATATTCCCAATTTCTCTGAAAATATTCACAATAATTTTCATATTTCCCTGAAATATACATATATATACAGCTTTTAATTCCTCATTTCTGTAGTCTAAGCAGGCCCCCTGAGCCCCACGTGAGGGTGGTTGTGCTTAGCTGCCACCCCAGGTCCTGTAACGACCCGCCATTTCATGGCTGCTCCGTAAGAGCTCCCGTCATGGCAAGCAGTGTGTGTTCACTGCAGTGTCTGCCTCGTCTGCTGCCTTTACATGGCCTGTCCCTTGGTAAATCTCTTACACTTGAGAGTTCCTGACATCCTATATATAATAGAAATAAAACAGGAGCTGACAGTTTGCAACATTATAAATAAATACCTCATACTGTGAGTGATACACAAATGTTGTATTCATTTAAATTGTAGAAGATGAGGCTTTTAGAGTATCTTACCACTGGCATTTTTTTTCATGTAACAAGGGGTTTAGACTGCAGGATAGGGTATGTTAAATACATTTCTCAAGCTCTAATGATATCTATTTCTTTTAAACAGTGTTGAATTGGAACTGGTGACCTTGTCATTGCAGCCATTGCAAAATTTATTTACCAGTGTTAATAAAGTGTATGTTGTGAAGACAGTAAAAAAAAAAAAGCAGCCATCAGTGTGTTAATTTAAATATATATGTTTTTATTGCCAGCCTAATGAAGATAACTCCAGCACTCCAGGATGATTTAAGTGACAATGAAAAAATAGCATCTGATAATACACCTTTCTGTTCATTGACCTCAACAAAGTTAAATCATATTTGAAAAAGTACCAAACAGAATTACCTATGCAGAACAATTTCAGTTTGTATTCCCAAAATTTCTCTGCCTTTTTTAATGACAACCTCTTATTCTTCTTAGAGTATTACTGCAAGCTACTTTAAGCACCCTATCATTAATCCTGAAACATGTATATATCTTCCTGCATTGTTAGTCAGATGAATGTGCTGTAGCTCTTATGATCACCTGAAGAAAATTACGACTTTGAAATATTTATATAGTAAATTTGCAAAATATTACATGATCTTAAGTGCAAATATATAATTGCCTGCTATTGTAGATTTAGAGGATGTGATTTTCAAACAGTAGCTCCAGGAACTGGCAAACAAACGGTTCCTAAATTTGGATTTGGATTTATGCACCAGATTTATGGAATCTTTGTGATCCCTGAAAGCATTAGGTGTATAAAATCTGGTAGGTACCTTAGATTTTGCCATTGATGTTCTTTCTGTGCCTTCAGTTTGGTGCATGCCCAGAGCTGCCTAAATCATGTGTAAAGATCCTGAAGTGCAACCCATGTTCTGAAAGTAAATGCTCTTTCAATAATTATTTCATATAATTTAAAATTGAGACATCTGTCTTCCCTGAGCTCTATCTCAGGACCAAGAACTCTGAGGGGAAAGCATCTCCTTTGTACACTGCCTGTGTTTATGGCCTACTCTTGTTTCTAAGCTTCCCTGGTTTCTTCAGCCTCTGCAGCTAGTGACTCCCCGATGGGAATTGCTAAAGCACTTTCTAAAGCCTTTCCCAAGACTTTTCTAGGGAACTGTGTCTTCCACCTGAGGTTCATGTGCTCCTTAAGTATGAGAAGCTGTTGTGTCATAGCACCAAAATCTCTTGGTATTCCCAAATTTCAAACACCTTTCGAATTTCCAGGGGAATTGTGTGCCCAGCTCTCCTAAGTATCGTCCAGTGTCCCAGGCTTTACAACAGGGGCTCCTAGACAACAGTTGCATCTAGCAGTGCTTTATGTTTGTGGCTGCTAAACTGTATTATAAAAGGTCATTCTGATTGTACTCAGTACTCTCCAAATATCCTTTTTCTATGTGGGCAAGGGCTAAAATTATTCTGTGACTTTCTTGTATATGACTCTGCATTCTCAGTCTCTTCTGTAAATGATGAATAAAACTTGTACCTGAAAATTATCCTTGATACTTGAAAAAATCTCCGAGCATGTCAGAACCACCATAACATACATGGTTAAATACTCATACTTTTTCTACTATATATTTCAACATTACAAGATTTAGTGATGTATTTTTAGTAATTTGGTAAAGAAAACTAGTAATTTGGGGGGGTGGGGGAGGAAACATATAACAGTTTTACTTTTTTTCTGTGATGTAATAGATCTGTTCCAACTTTCGCAGGCTTTTTTCACCTTTTATTGAAAAAAATAATGAAATCCTTATTCTTTCCTTCCTCAGGACAATCTCCTTTTATCTTCAATGAGATAATAAGGCTTATGCTGCTTTGTAAAGTACTTTGAGATCTATGGTGAACATATTATTGAAATATTATTGAAAGGGAAATTTGATTGNTTTTTATCCCCTCCCATGTGCTGCTTTTTGCATTCATAAACTCTTCATACTTTGGTTAGGGTGTGTAGTGAATTACTTTGCTTTCATTCTATGTATTAGTGTGTAGGAGTGATAGTCGTGGCTGGTCTTGGAGCAAGGGGCTATCCTCCTGCACTTAATGGAGACATTTGCTCCCAGGATTACTTGTTTAAATAATTTACTTTGACATGTGGCTGCAGCATTACAAGTAAAATACAGATTCTTTATTTCATCTTAAGTAAAACCTGCCTTGGATAACAGTTTGTTCTATTAGATAGGGCCAGTGAGGTCAGAACTTTAATGGAGAAGCCCAATAAGGTAGATTACAAGTAATTTTCTGTTTATGAACTTGGTCAAATTCATGAAACATGAATAGTGTTGCTTAATACAAATAATAAACAATTTCATAAAACAAAGCTTGTGTTTTGAGAGAAAATATAGATGAAATGGAAATAAAGGTGGAAAAAGTGTAATCATATTAGTTTCCTATTGATTTTTATTGAATTAGTCATATCCACCACTCAAGCATTTTTGTAATCTACTAAAAATGCTTTTATAGTGTAGAAATTTAATTTTATGAGTTGGACATAATGCAATCAAAACATTTAGGCTAACATCTTCATACTAAGTAATTTCATCCACCTATTATTTTACCATTCTTTTGGATTAAAACTAATATTTCTAATGCAGCCGTCTAGCTATATAGAAGTATCTTTACAGAAAATACCAGAGCTATGTAGTAATAGAGTATTCATTGTTTACCAGTGCTCAAGGATTACAAAATAAACTTGTGAAAGATGCTAATTTTAAGTTAGTATCATAATATATCTTGATGCATATAGGATCTGCAGCCACTTGCTTTGAAGCTCATGGAAATCTTATCATTGACTTAAAGTAAAATCAATTTGGCAGGTAATGAGAGTTGTTTATGCTTCTCTCCTTTGCCCCCCAAAACGAAAAGGAAGAGGTAGCTAACGGATTGGGGCACCCAGGTCTGGACCATAGTTTATGTGAAACTTCATACTGTCAACTATTAGGGACAGAAGAAGAAAGGTGGATGTACAGGTAAGGTGGGATGGTAGGTGTATGGATGTCAAAAATTAAAGTATGAGTGCAGGGGCCAAAGAGATCTGCTGTAACTGAGGAGGAAAAGGATACAGTAGTAACACAGGGACATGTAACTTCTGTGTTCAAACCCCATTTTCTCTGGCATCTGTTGAGGGGATTTCCTCGGACAGGCTGAGGCCATATCTTTTATATCTCTCACTGTACTGATACTACACTGTCATCTACTTATTGTACAGCCATTTCAGACTCTGTGAGGTGGATTGAAAAGTTAAACATTTTGAAAAGGTTTAGTTTGGAAACAGTTTAAAATGGCTATCACCTATGTTGTCTTAACAAAATAGTTAATAAATGATGACACCACAGACTGCATTGGGTTACACAGACCAAGGCTGGAGGGCATTTCAAAACTTATTTGTACCCTCCCACCTGTTGGTAGAAACCTTCCAAAACCGCCCTCCTGCACACTCTTTAGGGAGTGGTGGTTGTCTGAAGAGTTGGGCTGTGAGGTACAGGGATTCTCACAAACATAAATTTGAACATTTCCAGACACTTGATGTGTTTAACATTTCAAACTGTATGTTTGCAATATTTGTAGAGGCTGCTGGTTAAACTGTATTGGATTCCTGTATGCTTGTTTGCAAGAATTTGATTAAGGATTGCTGCGATGTCGAAATTGTAGGACAGTAAATTATATAATCCTCTTTATTTATGTCTGTTGCTGTGTCTGTCAGAAATGTGGTTGACTGGGTCAGAATTCCTCCTCTAGGTATTGACAGAGGAGACTGCTGCATTTTGGCTACTACAGCAGATTTCTGTCTTCTGACTCAAAGCTATTGTGTCCCAGTTGTGACTTTCATGTAGGGAAAGCATCTGGTTTCTGACAACCTTCTGGGCTCAGTAGCTGTGTGATCACTCATGGGAGGTCAGATACAGGTGTCATTTTTTTTGATTGTTGTATATCAGCTTTGAATAAAATAAAAGGTGTAGATGCCAGTATTTAATGATAAAGAAGGGACTTTCTGTCAGTGTTGTCAGAAGACAACATTTTTGTTAAAAGAAATAATATGGTTTAATAGAGCAAAGGCCACCTTTTATAGGCTTGCAGGATCTCATGACAGCAGGTGCTTAGTATCTGTGTGACAGAAATCTTGGTCTGCAGAGTCGCTACCCAGGTCTTCAGTCACTTGAGAGCTAAATAGGAACCGATCATCTGAAGTACATGTGATGAGAATGATCCTAAACATCTTTTTGTGAGGAGTAGTGGAAGCAAAATTACTGTTCCAGAACTATGGCTAGTGTAACTTCTTGAGAGCTCTTCTACAGTGTATTCAAAAGTAATACTTCCTTATATCTTTAATTAATATGTATTTAAACACACTATTTAAATATTTAAGCACTACATTTAAATTTATGTTATTAAGATATTTAAATAAATTTAAATACAAATATTTAATATACTTAAATAATATCTTTATTTGCTTAAACCAGGTTTTATCTCAAATTTTAAGGAATCTATTTAGCCCTCAAGAAACTAATTTCCTGTTTCTCAAAGTCTTCTATGTGAAATGAATGCAGATAGGAAGTAATCTTGAAATGGGAGAAGGTTACCTCCATGTACCCAAGCCAGCAAGTACTCTATGCTCAAATTAGAATTTTTACATCAACAAAACAAGTAGCTGAGTGTACAAACGAGCCCTCGCCTAACATCTAATCAGCTGCTGTGCTGAATTCCTGGAGCCTGAGGTTTTAGCAGGCCAGTACACACTAATCAAGTACATCTTTAAGAATTTCAACCTGGGAGTTCCAGGACAGTTGCAGGGCTATAGTAAAATACAGGTTCTACCTGTAAGATCACATCAGCTTTATACTAGATCTTGTTGAAATGGGTAAGACTCTTTCCATTGACTTGGATGGACTTTGGATTGAGATCAAAATGGTTATTTTTGTTTAAATAAACAAGAAACATATGGTAGACAGCTGATTCTCTTTCTGTTTTTTGTTCAGTTAACAGCTTCTTTAGAATCCCTACATTTGTTATTAGAGTGTTACATAGATTAGGGATGAAATTAAATAGTTTCAAATCGCTCATCCAAATTAGTTCAGTTCTTGGAGACCAACTGACTAAATTAATCCCTGAGTTTGGTGACCAGGATATCTTCATTGAGAATATTCATCCTTCCAGAGACAGAGGTATTTTTTTTCCACTAGTAAACTCAGCTACTGAATCATTAGAGGCTTTTTAAGAGAACTGTTGAAAACTCAAGAATCTAAATGTATATTATGTGTTATTTGGCAAATATTTGTTTAGCTCCTATCAGCACAATGCCTTTATTTTTTTTACAAGTAGCTTGCTGCAGGTGTAATATATCTCTTTTTTTCTTGTATCTACAAAACATTAAAGACTTTTCACTGTGAAGAATGCTTATTTCTTATACCTTTCTTGCCTATGGCCACTATTACAATATGACATTGGTCGCTGGTTGTCTTCTTCTAAAATATATTCTCATTTGCTTAAATATTTCCATGCCTACCAGAATATTTAATCATGCAGCCTCTCTCCAGTGGTAGTGGCTGCAGGCTAGGGTATGTGTCGGGGTGACCGAACGCTTGGCTAGGTGGGTATTTTTCTACCTGGAGAAGGCAGGAGCTGTTCTCTTCCTTGGGCCCGGTGCTGCCCATCAGCCATGCCTGTAGTAAACCGAGGCCTGCTCTTAAATATTTTTATTCACCATTTGTACTCAGTTTGTGTTTCTGCTGTTGGGAGATCTGTGTTTTGTTTTGTTTCGAGAACTAGAAAGCTTTGCTTTCTTTTCTCTCGAGTTCTTCTCTGTTGGTTTTTTTCACATAGTTTTTTCTCAAGAATTTATCTTTATTCTTAATTTTATTCCGGCAGCTCAGTGCCATTGAGAAAGATGCTGTTCCTTCTGTCTGACTGTGCACGTCCTACTGGCTAAACCTATTGTCTAACTTCTGCATCTTTGTTTTCTCTTGTCACACTCCATTCCTTCTTGTCCTGATGCTTCTGTCTTCCTTCCTGGCTCCTCTCTTCCAGCCTCATGGACATGTCGCACTTGTGGCTGCGCAGTTCATCCTGTGTGCATGGACAGCAGCCCCCTGCTTGCCACAGCTCGCAGGACCACGTGGCTTGTCTTTTGTGATCACTTCAGAGAACCGTCCCTCTTTGATGTATCAGAGGGGAGGGGGTGTGTACGGGGGGGAAGTTTTACACAAATTCCTTTAAACACACAGGCCTCCTTACTGTCTTCCATCATTGCTATTTATCATATTGCTGACACATGGATGGAAGCTTTTTCCTTTTATGTTGAGCCTGGACTATGCAAAGGCACTGGAAGGCAATATATACACTGCTGCAGCTTGCAACAGCAGCAAAGTATTTTTACAAGTTTGAGATCTTACCATGTTGAATAAACCAGGGTAGGGATGAGGATGAATAAAGCAGAAGAGGCAGCTGCTCATTTTGATGAAGATAATGTGGAAATTATGTCTTACAACTTAATGAGGTAAATTGTGTATAGCTGTAATACCCCAGGCCACAGTTGAGACTGGACACTATGGTATGTTACTTTGCAACATATATGTTTATCAAACTGATGCTGTGAAAAGCTGAAATCAAAACTCAGTGGTCTTGGTGACTATTAAGCAGGTATTCTTTATTACAGCATTATTGTTTCAGTCCTATAGAAAGTCTTCACTTTGTCTGTGCCTTGTTAAAGGCATCTGTGACATGATTGTATAATGAGGTTTTAGACAGGAATAATGCACAGGAAGTTGGAGAAGACTGTGCCAAATAGTAAAGCTAAAGCATTTCTCACAGTTGGTTTTATCCTTCAGTATGGATTCAGAGTTGCTATTTATGTCTGCAGGATGATTTGTTCTGATATTGCTTCAGAGACAAGGGACTTACACTGACAGGAGAACATAAATGCATATGAATTGTATATATGGTTTTCAATTTGTTAGTAAATATGTTAATGGTCTAATTCAGCAAATTCATTGTAACTAAACATGAAGATGCCTACACAGAGATTCCTCCCTGCAGCCACAGTTTATGTTTGTATCTGCAAAGTGTGCACCCCTGTTTTGGACCTGTAATTATTCTTTTTTGATACTTCTCAGAGATGAATTATAAGTGCTAATTTAAATGCTTATGCTGCTTTGTTTCCCTCTTAAAATTACACACACTTAAAGAAGAATTAGGTGTTGGCTGTTGAGAAACACACCGTATCAAGCAATGTAAATTTTTTGAAGATGTATATTTTGCCTTTCACTAATAAAGGCAAGTTGACCAACATACTGGAATGTAGATAATTTCAAGAGATGGGAGGTTTCTCTCTCTCCAATACATATTGACTTACTGGAGCTATAAACACTCTTTCTTTGTTCAAGACCTTGAATATAACTCATTTGTATCTATTACAGGAGGTAATACAAAGACAAGCAGAGGCAAAATGCTCATAGCCAAGTAGAAGTCAAAACAAAACTGGTCCAGCAAAATGAGGCTGCTCACACGGCTCATCAGCAAGCTTGACCCCTAGGCAGCCCAAGAGGCATGTTCATCAAGAGCTCACATAGATGCAGCTAACAGGCTGTTGGAGCTGTGACTGAGGAGTCCCTGGGGACACCTCTGTCATGGTTCCTACAAGATACTTGCTAGAGTATGGTTCCTGCAGCTGCCAGAAGGGCTGTCTGAGGCTATGTGGGCATTGGGCTTCATGTTACAGCAGTTGCAAAAAGAAGGTAAAGTCCTCAGGTTCCATAAGAAACCCTACAAACAGTTACCCACCTTAGCTTTATAATGCTACACAGAAGTAAAAACTCCATTTTGTCTCAATGCACAGTCCCTATCACTGGTATGTTCAGGGCAACCAGCAGTTCTGTGCTGGCTGCTTTGATGTTTAGCCTGATGAGCAAGCACAGACTAGAGCAGATTAAACCTTAATGTATACATCATGAGATATTTTTCTTTAGTCATTTCACCATATTTTTCTTCTGCCAGAGTGATTTGGGTCTGAATTTCAAGCTAGGTCTTTAACAGCACTAATATAGGTGTAAATCTTGGATTCATACAAGTGCATGCTTATATATACATTTTATAATCTTCTAACATATTTCTAAAGCTTTAATTATGTGTTTAATAAGATTATGGGAATTTACCAGCAAGTGGAGCTTCTCCAAGGTATGGTAGTGGCTGTTTTGTGTGTATTTTACTGCTATTTTTAATTCAGAGAGAGCCTGGGGGTTCAGAGGGCAGAAAAGGCATGATAGATGGTAAGGTACTGGTCTATTCCACCAGTTTAGTGGAGTTATATCTCTCTTAACCCTTTCTTTTCTGTTATACTCATTTAAAACTTGACAGGGGTGGTATTCTGCTCCAACTACTGCCTACCACAATGATCACAATCATCTTGTCACCTTCTATACCCCTCCATCTGTCTGTATTCCTCTGGTGTCTTGCAGATGGTAAGCTGTCTAGGGCAGGAGTTATGTTTTTGTTCAGTGCTTACACAGCATCTAGTGTGTAACACTTGGCACAACAGAGTCCTGGTCAATGACAAAAACTATGAAGTTTTATGATGATAAAGCAAGTATTATTGTCAACTTCCTATCTCTCAGAAAGTTTAGTTATGTAAATAACTAGTTTCCCCATGAGTTTTATCAAATATTTTACGTTGCTAAATTATTTACAATAAACATGTTGTCTTACTTACTGCTCAGCATAAATTTAAAAGATAATTTTAGCAAGGAGAGAAAATATTTATGAAGAGAAGCCTGAAGCAGAAATAAAAGTGATAAATTAATGAAAATATCCTGATGGTGGCAACAGTCTAGATGAGAATTATCTCTTATATGAAAGGTCATTTGATACTGTAAGGGTGATGTTGCATCAGTACATATATTGGATTTGCCTGTCTTTGTGATACTGCTGGGGAATAGTGGGGGAAAGGGTGTTCTGAAAAGATTTTGAGGGAAGATTACCTGAAAGTACAATAGCCAGCAAGGAATTTTAATACAGTAGCACTGCTGGGAGGTGTTAATACCATTTCAAGTTTCACTGGGGACTGCAAGTGCAAGGGTGGAGAAATCAGGGGAATTTTATATATAATAACAATGAATAACCTTTAAAGAATTGCTACAAGATAGAAGTAGCAGGAGCAGACAGAAGAGTCCATGGCCCTGAAGCAAGAGACCGTTCATAGCAATGTGTGCCATTTTGGACTGCAGAAAACTATAGATTTGCCTCAGGGAGAGGTCCCTCATGGGACAGGAAAAGGTTGTAACAAGTTCTTTCTATACTGTAAATATCATGTGTCAACTCCATATTGGATCTATCCTCTGTTAGTTTATGTAGAGTAAAATGTCAACAACACACTTCCACTCAGTTTTATGTCACTTTCAAAAAAGCAACTATTTGTGATAGCTAGATTTGTAAAAAAAAATAAAAAATAAAAATCCCTGGATTATAAATGCTTGGCTAAGAACAGTCTAGAAGATTACAGCCCTCCCCATGGCCCTGGAACCTTTTTAGTGCAGATACAGTTTTATTGTGATATTCTAGAAAATGCCAGACTCTCTTGTATTTTACAAAAAAGAGTTATGGCACAAATTGTATACTCTTTTTTTTTTTGTTTTTGTTTGTTGTTGTAATATTATGGGAATTTATAGGAGAGAAAAAGAAAGAAATATTGACAAAGTAGAAAACATGGATAATGTCTTTGTAGAAATTCTGAGGAATTGTCGATAAGCAGAATTGCTTTAAAAATGTGGTCAGTATAGACACATAGCTTTGCAGTTTTGTTCTATACAGCTCCAAAGCCCTATATCCTATTGGGCTGTGAAAAGTAGATGTGTTTTTGTATTATTATCTCAGATTCTTGCATGAGTTTTCTGTCTACTTTGACAATAATTAAGAGACAGGAGCATTTGATATGGTCATGAAAGCATTTATTTCTGAAGGGTGTTGTCCAGAAGACAGGACCATGCTTCATAGGAGCTGTTTCAGACAGTCTTGCTTCTGACCATCCCTCATGGCATCATTCCACATACTGGAGCCTTGGATCTAGTGTATTTATTTTTGTATGTGCTTGTTGTTCCATCCTCCCTTCTCTGATTATTTTCACAACTATAGACAAATCATATTAAAAAAGATTAATTACTTAGTGGTACACACCAAGAAGTTGGATGCTATATTAGTTATTCTTATATTTCAGTTTATGAAATTTAAGTTAAAGATGGAAAATGTGTGTAAAAACTCCTAGGGATCCTCTACAAGGTCTTTTATGAATTCTTAGGCTTTTGTCAAATGCAAACATGAAGCCTGCACTGAAGAAAAGTGATGGTTCCATCAGGTTCCTCAATATACATAACATATACTGCACAAGGTTTGAAAAAAACCTGGCAAACCCAAAAGCTGCTTACCACAGACAAACATAAAGCAGAAGCAAATGTTCAAACTGTAGCAGATAACTGGTCATAAAAGATGGAAAAACTTCAACACACTTCTGTTAGAAAAAATCTGAGAGCTTCTAAGACAGCTTGAAAACAGTCTCTGGCTGTAAAATTAGTGGTTTTATACCATTTTGTAGTGAAGATGGTCAAATGCTGTCAAAGTGAATGAAAGGAAAATCCTCTGTCACTGGCACAAACATTTCAACAGTTTAATACACTGTCTGCCTAAAGCTCTAAATGAAGTTCTGCTGTTCCCCACATAGAAGCAGCACTACCATCCACAGCGATTTCTTAAAGCTCTTGTGTAGACATCACAAGGTGAAGCATCAGGCCTCAGTGATATTCCTCCTGGAACATTCAAATGCAGAGGTCAATGCTTTGTCTAAAAGAAGGAGGAAAAATACCAAAGTTACCTTTCTTTGACAGAAAATTGGAGAATACTTCTAAAGAGTTCAAAGACGCAGAGAAAACATCTACATTTGGAAACACACGATAAAGACCACCTGTGCTGTGTTAGACATAAAAATGTATTTTTCTTTAGCTGCTGGACAAAATTCTTTCCTGAGCAAAGTCAGGTATGCTATTGAGTTTGCTGAATTTCCAGTCAAATTAGCTTTTCATCTAGGAGAGGCACAGTCCAGATCAAATATATCTTTAAGTGAGTGCAATGGACTCAATTTGTTTTCAGAAGGTTTCTGCACGAACTGCACTATCAAGATAGATATGTGAACAGTTTGTGAGGTGTTTTTTTTTTGTTTTGGTTTGGGTTTTTTGGGGGGGGAGGTTGTGCAGGGTTTTGGGTTTGGTTTTGGGTTGGTTTTGGGGTTTGTTTTGTTTTTCTTCTTCTTCTTTCCCAGTGGAGTGGCCAAGATGTAATGACAGGAGTTTTCACTATAAAAATGGCAAGAACAATGTCTTTATATCACTCTCATCAGCTGCATGATGCCTTTAGAAACAAGAAGCAGTAAACAGTAGCATTTCCCACTCTCAGACCTGCATATTGATGGGTATGAATTTGCTGCCCTGAAGTCTGCACATTGCTGGTGACTGCAAATTCTCGGTATGTGTAGACTGTTGGTGGCATGCTCGCTCGAGGACCTGGAGTCTGTTGCTGACCATTTTAGTTTCTTGGTCTGACATCAGCACAGCAAAACTGTAGTTCTGTTCATGCCTGGCTCTGGCCAATAGGCATGTGAAGTTAAAATTGGGAGTTGGCAATTGCAGTATTGCAAATTCTCAGCAAATTCTGCTGCTCTGGTAACGTGCTGTCTTACTCTGTATCTTTCCCATTGTTTACACACCCAGGACATTCACTGCATACTTTGGAGAAACCTCCCATAAGCCATTTCCTTTGGCCATTTAGTGTACAGTGAATAGCACAGAGAGAATGAGAACGGTGAAGCTTGATCAAGATGTGTAGAAGGCGAGTTTTCAGTTTGTGGAGATGTTCTTGTGCTGTCAACACAGTCTGCTTGTGACAGTCTCTTTGTCTCTTCACAAATTTGAAAGCAGAAATGGCACTGCACTACAGGAGTGGCAGACCAAAGCAACTGCCATGAGTATAGAGAGCACATCTGTAACATCTGGAGCTATCAGTGAGCTGCAAAACTTTTTCTAACTTCTAAAAGAGCCCGTTATGCTGGCTTTTTATATACAGAAACAAAGAAATTTGCATGATGATACTTAAACAATAAAAAATACTTGGATCTCCACAGTAAATGCTAGTAGGAGAGCAGAGAGCATTTTAAATATTAGTTTACAGAGAGGGTTCTACATATCACTCCTGACTGCTCGGGATTTTGCTTGTTGACTCATAGGAATCTCAGTTGTCACAAGAGGTCATGAAGGTATGTATGTATATACATACTAGGGCTTGTATTTTTGCCCTTTAAAAAAAAATAAAGAAAAGGCATTACACTTAGATTTCACTATTCCCATCAGTAAACTGCAGTTCAGAGAAGGTAGCATAAGTGTTTGGTATCTGGAGAGATATTTTTGGGAGTTGTGTAATGATTAATGCAAGTAGTCTGTCCCATTTCTCTCTTCTTCGGAGCTGGTCACAAATTTTCGGTCATAGTAACTAGCAACAGTGACCCAATATTATTATGATGCTTATGTCTATGCTATACCTATCTGTCACTGTTTTTCAGAACCATTCCCAAAGTGTCTCTGGGGATGGAGACAGAGATCTGGAGAGGACACTGGTTTTTGAAATGGAATGAATAGATTCTTCTTAGGATCTGTTTTAATGGAAAAGAAGGAAGATGACTTATGGAAAGACCTCTGCTGCATTTGGAGATATGTTTTTCTCTAATCTTATGCCAAGTAATGTCAAAGGGATGCATCCATCACTAAGCACTAAGAAATGTTTCTGGATCATCATCAGGTAAAAGATTTGGAGAAACCTGTGAATGTACCAAAGGTCAGAACTCAAGTATTTGTACAACATTACTGTTAATTTGAAGATAGATTAATGAAGTGATAACACGTGACACTACATGCCAGACTTACAAACAAAGAAAGAATATGCACAGTTGCATTTCCCCATCGTGAAGAAGCAGTTCAGCTCTGAAGGCAACACATCTAGCAGTGGATCTCTCATACTTCAAGTCTCTGGAAGATGCATTGCTGTTCTTGGATTATACAAGGAAACAGTATTTTCATCAGGTCCCAAATTGATGGTCAAATGAATTAAGTTCAGTTGAATGTTCAAATAGTTATACAAGGCAGCCAAATGGACATTAGAGGTATGGGTTCATCCATCATCAAACCATTTGCATTAGTGAAACAGAAAAATTGTCCTTGTTTGGGGCCTCTCCTTCATACTCACATACCCAGTATTCTGGGTCTTTATCTGGGTAGGCTGATTTATTCTCCAGCTCAATTCACAGCCAGTTGCTGGCTGCAAGCCACTAATAATGGATTACCTATGCAGTGGCCCTCAAAGAGAAAAAGAAGATAAATTTTTATTGCCTAAGCAATTTTGGCTCTGCTGTGAATATGTATTTTATGATCTCTTTTTTTTTTTTTCATGGTAGAGCAGAATACTTTCTCATCTGTAGGTTGTAATGAAGGCATGGTAGT
The DNA here is from genome assembly GCA_013399135.1 of Heliornis fulica. Classification (NCBI taxonomy): domain Eukaryota; kingdom Metazoa; phylum Chordata; class Aves; order Gruiformes; family Heliornithidae; genus Heliornis; species Heliornis fulica. Next base: position 1,462,112 of record VXBZ01003680.1, on the reverse strand, counting down.
CAAGTAGGATTGCTGTGTTTCCCCCCTCCCCACCTTCTCTCCAAATATGACATCATCCCTGTAAATGTTGAGGGCCAAAAGACTGAGTGCAAAATCTGAAGAACTCCTTTTACTGGATGGGAGCTAATTAACCTCTTCCAAAAATGGGTGAAGTTGACCCCAAAGAGGATGCCACATGGGTTCCTTGAATAAATCTATTTGTACACTTTTCCCCTTCTCTGGCTCTGATGAAAATTCAGGATAAAAACTACCAAGTACGTCCTATTCACAAGGCATCAAATCAGGAAATCAGGAAATCTGAAAATACATATGCTACTTCCAAGTTACTAGTCCTTGGTGATTTCTTTCATGGTTAGACTCTACATGTAACACAAAATAATTTGTAGTTTTTTTTCATATGTAATTACTTATGAGTTTGCTCTGAGAGGCAAGGCAGCCCCCATAATATATTGCTTTTTGTTCCAGAAGTTGCCCAGTGTACTTTCAAAAGGGGTTATCACAGTCCTCCTGAAAATGATGATGTGATTTAATTTCACAAATATTTTTTTTCTGTTCCTGACAACTGTTAATGAAAAACAACTATTAATGAGAAATATGAGTCCAAGCTGGGACCACAGGTGACTATTCTCTCTCACTGTAGAACACCGCTAGCTAAGGCAAAGTCACTTAATTGGTTCCTAAGCACCTAATTTTTATGAGTGGGGCTTAAGTGCTGAAATCCAGGAAAGCAGATTTCCTTGTGCTTGCTCTTGGCACCATAGCATATAAATGTAGTTTAGAGAAAATCCTAGAAAGCTTCCTAAATTCTTCCTCCTTTGGAAAATGGAAGGCATTATCCTGTAATTTTTATTTTCATCAGACAGCAAAGGTTTTTTTGGGAAGTGTGGTACTCATTACTTTTAGTGGGAGCTTCATATAGGTGTGAAGGAAGAATATGTGACTTTTTTTTTTCATTGTGTGGGGAGTTTTGAAGATAATGCTTAAAATCTCATGAGATATGACTGCAGTGGTCTGATATTATGATACTTCTGGTAGAGTAGTGCGAGAAACTGATACCGTATCCCTGTCATCATCATCCTGTTACTTGTAATAATGGAGATAGTGATTAACTGTGTGTATGGAATTGTGAAAAACAATCTGTAGAGTAAAAACAAAACAGGGTTATCCTTTTTCCAAACACCTAACAAACAGAAACAAGAATATTAAACAATAACTCTCTGTTATCATGGTAAGATTTATAATATTCATGGGTTGATTCTGATGGATCTTTTCCCCAATTTGAATGAACATCAAAATAAAAGGAAGCAGTATTTTTAAGGTTAGCTCATGGTCTTCGGGAAGTACAAACTAAAATTGTGTCTCTACTTTCTCTTGGAATTCAACACACTTCTATGAAGTTTTCTTCGTACTGGTCTATCTTGTTTGTATCTTACTTTTATAAAAAAAATTACAGAATACCCGAGATGGTATTAAAGACTAGTGTTAATAAGACCCAAATTGCAGCAGACTGATATAGATAAAATTTACCAAATGACGTAAAATTTAGAATGTATCAGTTTAATGAAGTTTCATTACAGTTTTTTTTTCTCAAAAGGAGAAAAAAAGTACATGTGAGTATCTACATTAAAATTTAATTGTGTCTTGTATTGACTTAATACAGATATTATTAAAAATTCTATATAGGCTTTATGTAATGATTGTAATACCTTAGCATAATATGCTCAAAAATATTTTTTTCTGCTTCCAAAAGACTGAGTATATCAGAGGAAAAAGCCACAAACTGTCCATATTTATCATAAGCAACTGAATTTTTGATAGTGAAGAATTGGAAGATGTAGATGCCTATGATTTAGGTTCTGTTATTAAGAGATGGGAATCCTCTTCCTGGGAGCTGGTTTCTTGGGGAAAACCCACTGGCTGCTCAACATTGCTTCCTCTCTCTGTATAATGGCCCATTCTACAACTAATCCTTTTTCTTTTGTAATATTTGTTTACTTCAGAAAAGGAAAATTATGGTATTCTAATCACATGAGCAAACAAAAAAATACCCCTCAGAAATAAGAACTTTGTCCTTCTGTAGCATAAATTTTGTACCAGTGAAGTTTTACTGACTTCTGGATAGCTACTTTAAATTTGCCTAATTTAAAAATATTTTTTAAAAAATTCTGTGTTTTGGTGGTTTAGGGTTAATTTTTAAAATATATTTGACACAATTTTATTTTCACAAGCTGCTTTGTTAACGATGGTCTTTAAAATATGACGATTCTTGCATTTAATTTGTATACGAAAGTCAGATGGGAGATGTTTCCATCCACCACTCATGAGAGATGGTATCTAGATGTCCTCATCCATAGCAGTTGAAAAAAGGAAGAGATTATGGTTTATAATAAAAGCTTATGCTAATGAATGAACTTCAGTACTCCAAGGTGCTAAATCTGCTTGCCAAAAAATGTGTCATAAACCTCCTCTTTTTTCCAGCCGGAGACAGAAAACTGAAAATTAACCATCATATTTTAAAAGCACTTTATCCACACACACTACACATAAAAGTAACTGCACAGATCATTTAAATGTTATCTCTATTAAATGGCTCTGTATCTATGGCACAATTTTCTTTCTAAAAAGCACGAAAAGCCCACAGCCTTTGGCAAGGCATTTTGCCTCTTGATTTTCTCTCTCTCTTATGCCTATGTAGCTTAATCTGCCTCTAAGGTCTTGTTCACTTAAGTGTGTGCTGTGAATGACTCTCTTCCTGTGTGCTGTGTGTGTACCATGTCTGACCCACCCGATGGAAGAAACAAAAAAAGGTTTCCTCAAGCATCAGTATTTTCTACAAAATGGTAATTTTCATATTTTATGCAGCAAAAGAGATATTATACCTTCTTAAAAATAAGGTAATTTTTTGCAATTTTAAAATAGAAAACTAAACTCTGGGTGCCATTTGGTAGGATATAGGAGCTGCAGGTAAGCACACTAATAATACTTAATGCTACCTTAACATGCTGTGTTTTCAGCACTGTAGGCATCAAGTGATGAATTCTCCAAACATTTTCTGTGCACAAGGTAAATGTTACTAATCTCTTTAAGGAATCTTGGTCTTGCTGAGAGTAATACCTGTGTGCTTTCCAGCCCCAGAACCCTTAAAATCGGCTTAATGTTGCATTTGCTAAAGTTTGTTCTTTATCTGTCCACCCATTCTTTGTCCTGCCTGTTTCACCATCTCAGACTCTGCTTCTTCAGAGATCCCTCAGGGCAAAAAATGGTCCACTTAGTGGTTTATTTTTAATGAGGCAGCTTTCCTTACAACTATCCAGCCACTGCCCCGTAGAAATAGTAAATACTGTCCTGTGTGGTTTGTTATTGTAGTAAGAGGTTTGCCAAGCTGGAGTCCCTGCATGCTGCTGAGTTCGTATTAGATAAAAGAGACAGGCAGCAGTAAGTGTAATATATTGTTACAATTAATGTTCTAGCCTGTGACCATGTTTAATTAATTATTTGTATCACACTAGCAGTATGTTTCGTGTATAATTAATTAGCCCAGAAGCAGAAGAGTAAAGAAGAACTACTTGAAAACTGGTGGTGAAAAGGTTCCTGACATATGGTAGTTAGGCCTGTTCATTCTGCCTGTCTTCGTTGTGGAAACTCAGTGTTTTTGATTTAAATGTTTTTAAAAAAATAATCCCTACGTGTTTGCTAAAGAAATTGTCACATCATTTGTTCTGTATGGGACATAGTATTAGTCCCAAGTTACTGCAAGATGTACGATACAAGTGCATTGGGTTTTTTTGATCTCCATGTTACCTCTCAGGCAGGAAAAACATGGGCTCTGTTCAGTATCTGTCAGTGCTCCAAGTGGATGTGTTACATTTTTCTCACTTCCCAACATGACAGACACTGGGACTGTGGCTGTGTCTTGGTCTTTCTAGTTCTGGCACATGAATACTAATACTTGCTCAGGGCTTTCTCTGACGAGTTCGCTCTTTGGTAAGGGTGCAAGGAGCTTCCTCCGCCTTTGCACTTACAAGCACTTCAGGAGCAGCTCTTTTGCTGGGGAAACTGGCAGGAGGGAAGGCAGGCCATGCCCTGGCCCTACTTGCTCTCTCCCTTGACCTTTGTGTCATTACACTAAGGTTGGTGGAATTAGGGGAGCAGGCTGCACCCCTTCCAGTGACATAGGTCGGTGCACAGTCAGTGGAAGGACCTGCAGGGGGACAGCATGGCACTGACGCTTCCTGCAGGAGAGCTGAACACACACCATGCAGTCTGGAGGACACGAACCTGTCACCTGACACATGTGCCTGCTGAGGTATTAAGGTTGTAACTATGGGAAAACAGACTATTGTGGAAAGACATGTAACACAAACTGCATGTAGGCTTGAAAAGAAAGTGATGACTCGAGCATCCGTGCTTGGTCTAGTGCACCAGAACTACTGGAGGCAAAGAAAAATGCCACTTTACAATACACTCTTAAGAGATTTTGCTCTATTAACAATAGGATCCAAGCAAATTAAACACCGATTTCACTTACCCAAGTGGTTTTAACTGCATTTATCTAGCTTGCAAATCAGTGTCACAACTGGATGAATGAGTCTGTGGTGATGACAAATAGCTGCACACACATAAAATGTGACATAAGAACAATGTGGTACATAAGATTCCTACTGGTAAATGCTGCCTAGTTTTGTAACTTGCTTAATGCTACTGAAATCACAGCAAGAGCATTAATGATTCAAGTCAGGCATAAGTTTTTCTGTTTCTGAATAGAGATCCCTACAAAGCTTACACTCTCTAAATACAGATAATTAGAGGCTGTGTCTTCTCTCTCGACCTAAAAGCAGTCACAAGTAAAGTCACTGAAGCAGTTGGTTACTGTCACATAAAACTAACAGAATGTGTTTGGCTGTGCTGAGATTCTGAACTTGAATATCCTTGCATTTGTTTGGGTGGCAGGATCTTGGCGTTAGTTCTTAGTCCTTTTTTGAAAAATTTAAAATGCACAGTATCATGACAACTGTAATTTGGAGGTGAACATCAGCAGGTAAAGGGAACAGTTGTGATGATGTCTAAAGAGTACACAGAAGCAGGACAGTAATGCCAAATTTTAAGTACTTTTTCCCCCTTTTTTATTGTTTGGGGAATAAAGGAATCTGTGCTATCTACTTTGCTTATAATTCACTAAAATGGGTCAATGCTTGAGCTAGCAGTTGCTCTGAAATTACAATGACTGACTGTAATTAAGAACTAATTTGTAGTCATAAAAAAGCCAGATAAGGGGCTATCCACTTCATAAGAGATGAATATAATCAGGATAACTGGCACAGCTGGTGGCCACAGTCCTCAGTGAGCACACACAATTCCCATAATTCATAATAGAACTTACGTATCTGCCTCTGAAGGTGAATACTTAAGAAAATTTCCTTTAGATCAGTGATTTGAAGCATTAAAAAATGCTATAAAGCATATAGGGTGTAGGGATGGGGCTTGGGGAGCTCAGTGCAACCATTTACTAATTACACAGCATTAGCATTCTGATGGATGTCATGTAAATGAATCAGGTAAATGTATTTTGTTTTGCTAGAAGTTGTCAAAGTCTTTTTCAGAGGAATATATCAATGCTGAATGTGCCATTTCATAAATTTAAGCAGGAATTGACTCCAACTGAAGCCATTCTTCAGTTATATTTGAATTTGTGGACTTATTTTCCTTGATATCACAGGCAGACCTGGCAGCAATACCCCATAACCTTTTCATCTGTGATATTCGACTAACTTCTGTATGAAAACAATCAGCTTTAGTTTTACTGCAGAAAATATATTTATAAAACCCTGTTAACTGTTTTCCTTATGCAAAACAGCAAATATGACCTCTTTGACTTAGCACTTATTCTACAGATATAAGCAATTGCCATTTGGCTCTATTCATTTTGTACTTTGTTTCACACTTTCTTAAGATGTATCAGCAGACTTTTAATTATCCTGCAAATGATTCTATTAAGCATTCTCCTTGCATATTAAATGCAGAAGACATTGTTTTGAGCTTCCTTTGCCTCCTGTGAATAGAATGTGGGCAGACATAGAAAAATCAAATTATTTTACTAAATGAAAACAACCTGAGCAGAAGAAATCATTTTGAATAATGACAGCTTGGGTGAGAGTGTCACCATTTTCTATCAGTTTGCTCTGCATCACATAGGAGCTCACTTGATGGAATGTTAAAAAAAAAAAATTGTGTCTAGTAAAAATAAGCTGTGACAGTCTCTAAGTAAATGTAATAAATCAGGAGGATTTTCAAAGGGAATAAAAAGTGTCATTTATGATGGTTACAGCTTATACGCCCACTATGATTCCTGTGCTGGTACAGTTTATACTCTCCCATGGTAGATAAAATTATTACTTGATCTGTCAAAATGGAGTGACAAAATTTTTGTGGGTAGAGAGCTTATTTAAGAATAGTAAAGTTCTATTGTGTGTTTGCTATCCTAACTCAAAGTACTGTGGAAAACAAAAAATGAGGGAAAGCAATCATTGTTCAGAAAGTTGATATAAAAGGGGGGGGGGGAAGGGGGGAGGTTAATAGCAAAAATCTTAATGTTTTACCCCAAGGGATCTGATGAAATAGTAAACATGTTTTCATCTGAAAAATTATTTCAGTAGCCAGTGAGATCTAAATTCTAGCAGGTTTGTTGTAATACAGTGAGTTGATCATTCTCAGAAAGTTTTCTCTCGATGGGAAGTGAACTGGATTAATCTCAGGTCCCGGTGTTCACAGCTGGATTAAATCCTAGAACCCCCTGTGATGGCACAGTGGTTGCTCAGATGTGCCAGACGCCTGTATGTGACCAGGGCATCCCGGGGTACGGAATATTTCTGCAATCTCAAGCACTGAATGGATGGGCAGGTGCACTTCAGTGCCATTCCAGTGGAACTTGCATGTAGGGAGGAAGCTCTCAGCTCTTAAACTTGGAAGTGTGAGCATAAAAAGGACTCTAAACCATTTCTTTAAAGAATGAAGCTTGCTCTGCTTCTGAGTGTGTTTGGGGAAATCATTCATTAGTTTTACAAATCATTGCCCGTTACAGAAGTTCTGTTCCTGTACTTTTTGAAGACATCACCAAAAAGCAACTAAGTCATGATGTGTAACTGCTCAGGCAGTTACAGCTAAAGGCATCTTTAGTTGAGCTAAAGGCATCTAGTACTGGAAGGCTTTTACAGCTAGTGGAAAGTATCTCATGGCTAGAGTTATAGTCAGAAAGGTATCAGAAGTAAATGAAGTGCATGTTTGGAGGGTGGAAAGGAATACTTTGGGCTTGTGAAGGAACATAATGAATCTGCATGATTTAAAGCCTTTAAATTGTGATAAGGAATCATTCTAACTCCTTAAACCCACCATGAGCTACAGCTGAAACCTGAATAAAGGCCAGACATACTTCTGTACCCTTTTTTCTCTGCTTGCACATGTTGAAAGAAATGTTGTGGAGTTAGACTTCCTGTGCTAAATGTGGAGTTGGAGTTCTGTGCTCTGCTGGAAAAGGCATTTAGAAATGAATGCATTTGCATATTTTCTGAAGTAAATGATCATAGTTGAAAGGAAAGGATGGTTCCAACATGAGGAATAAGCCCCATATTTCAAAACTATTATTAATTCCCAGTTTGTAGATTCCACCTGTTCCTACTGGACGACTTAAACCCTGAGCACTCTTGAAGGAACATAGTTTTTAAAATTTTGTAGTGACTGATCTGTAGTGACTAGAAGTATATCTTGGATTACAAAACAACTCCCTTCTCTCTGATGTAGCTATTTATTGAAGCTCTTTTCTATGAGCACAGTTGCGTGGAGTGTTCTCGTAGCTTTGGAGGGGAAAAGGGGAGTCAAGAGAGAGGAAGCAATCTGAACTGTGAAGCTATTCCCTCTTCTTCAGATAAAAGACAAGCTGTAATGTGGCTATTTGGGTTTTCCAAAATGCCTAGTAAGACATTGCTTTGGGCTACATGTAGCAGAGATGAGCTGGTTTTCATGCACTTCAGCTTATTCTGCTGTGAGAGTATTTGTTACAGTGCTTGTGGCAAGTGGAGCCAAATTGGACTTCTTGCCATGAAAAGAATGGGCATTCTAGGAAAAATAAAATGTTTCCTTCTACCAACAGAAAAGTCAGCATAGTGCAGTCTCACTAGGTGAACAGCAAAAATTCATGACAAAAGTAAGCAGAGGACATCAAACACACCATAGATTTTTTTTTCCAAGAGCAGAGTCTTCTAAATATAGATTATAGTAATTTACTTTCAAACAACTCATTTTCAGCAACTGACATGTTCATTAACCCCAGGTAGAAAAATTATTGTGGTGCATTAATTTTTCACCAATGAAGACATTAGTCATATTTGCAAGTATCATTAGTGTCTGCCACCGAGGTGGAAAAGTCTTACTTTCTCTCTCCAAATGGAGGATGCATTAGAATGTTAACTAGGGTCTGCTGAGTTCTGTGGGTTATCAACCCTTGCACACTTTTATGCATTGAATTTTAATTAGACTTTTCTAAAAGTACATCATTAAAAGACATGTTTTATAAGCGAGTAGGACAGATATGTAATCCTTTAGTAAAATAATGTAAAATGTACAAGGATTTAGTGTAAGTATTCTGATAGTTCTTCTGACAATATGAAGGGTACAAGTTCATATATTAAACTGTATGTGTGCTCAGCAATTGTAAGAAGGAAATGAGATCAGAGGTGTTGTAGCCCACTGAGGGGGGAAGGGAATAAGGTCTCAAAGGTGCCAACAGCAGCAGGTATGCAAAGGTAGGTGAGGTCAGAGAGACTTGGGTGTTTTCCTACTGTGTTATGATAAATCCCTTACACAGTACATTCCTAAAATAAAGATTAAGTCTTAGAAAATGGCTCAGAATGATTGGCTCCTATCTGTCTTAAATGCTTTTCTGTACATTCTTTCTCCTAGATGCTCATAAAGTCTTTTATCAAATTTTATTTAAATGGTTTTCCTTTGGATTTATCTATGACCTATTTTTTTAATCCTTCATGGAATAAAATAGTCTTTCTAGCTTTTGTTAAATACATGATGAAAATGAGAGCAAGTTGAAGCAGTGTTACTTAATTTTTTCACATCAAAACAATGCTCAATTTCTTTTCACCAAAACATAATGCTGCATATCTTTTGGCTAATCATTCTGAAAAGTTTTTGGAGGTAGAAAGGTGAATGAATATCTTACTGATAAATAGGCTAAATATTTGTCAGGAGACAGGGGGAGCTGACATTCCCTTTAGTAATGACTGTAAAACTTCTACTGAAGAATTCCCTGTTTCCCAAGTTCCTTCCCCTTTTACTTGCAATGCAATATCTTATTTCCACTTAAATGAAAGAAGGCATGAGGTAGCTCCATGCAGAACCTGCTGAGGAGAGTCAGCAAGTTCACTAACTGGAGTCAACATAACATGATAGAAATGGTATTGGATTCCTTTCTCTCCAGTCCAGACAGCTCCAGTCTGGTTTTGCATCTCACCTGATATTTTTTTGAATAATAGAAGCATCAAGCTGGAAAAAGTCATCAAAAAACCCCCAAAAAACCAACGGATTCAGTCCAAAGGTATTTTATGAAAAGTATGTGGGATTACCAGTGCAGCCTGGATGGGGTTTTTCTTACAAGCTTTAAGTTAGGTGTCTCGATTAAGTGTATATTTTATATACCAGTGGAGCCAAAGAAAAAGAATAATCACTTCCAAAGAAAATGCCCATTTTTCAGATCTGCTGATGGCAACCTGACTCTTGAGTATAGGATTTCATCAGGAGCATGTCCAGGGTACAAGGTGTGGAGTATCTGTGGAGGTGTCCATGTTGACAGTAAAGCAGGATGGAGAACCAGCTTGGCATAGCACAGTGATGGTGAACATTTAAATGTTTGTTTTAACTGGTTTTAACAGTTGTTAGAATATCCCAAGTAGTGGTTTCTGGACAACCCTTTCACCACACACCAAAACTGTTGGACATAGTAAAGTATCAGCATAGTTTGTTAGCTAAGAAATTATTTATGTTTCCCTAAGCAGGAGATTTCCCTGTTAGAGTTTCAGAATGGATAGTCCATAATTTCCTCTATTGCAAGAGGAGAATGGAATATTCCTTCCAAGGGCATTCCTGTCTCCTATGTGTATGACCTTTATCAATTTTTTAGCTGGTGAATGATTGGATTTGCATGAGGAATGCCTAAATGTTAAGTGGTATGGCATGCACCTAGGAATCTGATGGCATAAGCCTCAGCTTCAAGATAAAAAATAAAGAGTTTTAGAGGATGCATCCAGTCTTAGTACTCTCAGACTACTAGGTTTGTAACTTACTAGTTTTTAACTACTCCCTATAAGGTATGTCAGGTCTTTACAATTAAAACAATATTTTTCTCTTTTGTTGGTAATGTAGGTAGTAGTATAGAAAATCTAGTACCATGAGGTTCTTCTGTGAGATAAAAGGCCTTGGGAAGAAGCGTTATAACCAGTAACTGACATTAAGATTGTGTGAGAAGAAATGAACATATGCAGGGGGGTACAAAGAGCAAGTGTGGTCACTGTGTTACACTGCACATGTGTAGTTCTGGATTCTGCACTTAGTTTCAATGATGTGACTCCAGGTAAAGTGGGAAGGAATCTCTTGGTAATGTTCATGTTGAGGATTTTGGAAAAGGGTTCTTCATGTTTATTTACATTCACATAACAAGGAGAAAAACTGGATCACAGGTGGATGTGAGCAGCTTCACTGTATCATCATTTCTTCTTTTGAATTTAATTTCACTCTAAAACAGTTCTTCTGAGGAAACTACAGAATCCAGGACAACTTTTGAGTTAACCCATCTAGCAAGGTAGTGAATCTGTATGTTGAAATGTTAGACTTGGTAATACAATTGGGAAGAGAGGGCAGGAATGCCCTTTGAGCTTCATATATCAAAATAAGAATCTTTTTAGGGTTTTCTTGCATTATTCACATGCTTGCCTTGATTGTAGAAAATCAGTTTAACTGGTTCTTAGTTTATCTTCCTATCTTAAGGTTTTTTTGCTAATGGTAATAAATCTTATTACTGATTCTATTAGCAATGGAAACTTTGGTCCAAAGCTGTTTGATTCAAACACTTGTTAATTTTTGTACATATGAGTGATTATTTGGTCACATAATTATATGGTACTCGTGTTGAATGAATAGCTTCAGATGCTGCTTGTTTAATTTCAGTGTTATAATTTGGATGTTCTGTACATACTAAGAAGTCCATATGTGAAGTTTTATATAACCATTTTTTCAGTACAGTTTTTCCCATTAAAAAAGTTTCTGGGAACTAGAAATTTGCTTCAATACTTCATCATTGTACAATTTAATTACGCCCAATGTTATTTTTCTGGCTTTTACACAAGACAAAAGCTATGTATTGCATTTTCATTTGTTTGTCTTTAAGCTCATCCATAGAAAGTTATTCTCATCTCTAGATAGTTGTATTATTTAAGCACTTTTTGTTTTGATGGAAATTACTTTTGTAGGAAGAAATTTACCGCTTTGACTGCGATCAGGGCCACAGCTCAGTCCGTAACATTCACTGCTGACATGCCTATTTCCTACCTGTCAGAATGAAATACTAATGGTAGGTCCTATCAATTCTGACATTGCTTTCTTATTTTTTATAACCAAGGTCATTTTGCTTCAAGTTTACATTTGGCATGCAAATAGAAATGAAACCATAAAAAAGGATTATTATTTTTTCAGCAAATTTGTGCTGATTGTGTCTTATTTTAGCGTTTTTCATTTCAAGGAATAAAACATTTGAAAAATTTAAGGTGATAGATAAGGCATTTGCTAGTTGGAAAGCAGCAAAAAGGTGTTTTTCATCTTTATTATTAAATACACATGCAAAATCAGGCTGGCTAATCAGATGGCTCTTTTCTCAGCATCTATGTTATTGCATTCATGTTTAAATGAAACATTTAAAAGGTGTTTAAGAACTATTGTCTAACCCTGACAATATTTCTGTTCACAAAGAGTTTAAAGGAAGCTTTAGTCTCTGTAGAAAAGGGAAGCCATGATCTTCTAGGGTAAAAGACATTGCATTTCTCTTGAGCACACCAAGGGAAGCTTGATTTCAATTCCCAGGTCCTATTTTTAGAAGAATCTTTGTTCTTTAATCACAATTTTCATTACTGTCTGTTTTCACCGCATCGGTTGTATCATGTCCTTTTTTTTTTCATTTTATACTCAGAATCAAGAAGCCTTGTTTATGCTTCTGAAGTCTGAAGATTATCACTATGGGAAACCAGTGTCCTTGTTTTATCTGGGTGCTCAGGTGTAGTACAGGTAAAGTTTCTACCATTGCTCTGCCAGTGGCCCCTGTCAGATTTTAATGGCCTCTTTGGGCAGCCTGAGAGAAGCTATTTAACCTGCTTAAAGGTGATACTTTGGGGCAAGCTTCTGGCTGTTAGATGTTTCCAATTGAAATTGTCATCTTATACAGAGATCAGTTTGTTTAATTTAGATGATTTTGTGTGTCATTGGATGGGGTTTTTTTAGGGTGTCTTTGTTTCTAATAAAAATTAAAATTCTGAATTCTTAACCAACCAGAATAAGGCTATTCTAGAATTGCTCTGACAGCCTTGTAAATTGTAACAATATTCCAGTTTTGTGCTATGAAGTGGATAGAATGCTGCAGAATACCACTCTGTTTGGGATATTTAGAAAGAAACAGTGGGTTTTGTAAACTGCTTGTCTTTCATACTAGATAGGACCATACATAAGTGTTCCACAGTTCTATGCAGAGCCAGCCACATCTGTATCAGCTTCTCATACACAGTAGGACTCTTAAAATACTTCCCACAGTGTAGGTAGTAAGTTTGGTCTGGTGGTCATCTCTCTATTCATTATTCTTCTGTTTCATCTCTCATCATCCTGCTGCTACATGCAGTATTTGGTACTGATAGTGTTGTATCAGTGCAATTCCAGTTTACTGTGCTTGCTAATCTACCTCTTCCACAAGTAGATTAGATCTTTCAAAGCATGGCTATGTTTCAGAAGGGCTACAGATATTTTATTTATTTATTTTAACCAGTAACGAACAAGTAATAATGCATAAAAACATAGGTACCACTCTTCAGTGGTATTTATCTTTCTACAGTTTTCAAAGACCATCCTATTTGCAATCTGAACAGTTTTCCTTCCCATGGAGAAAAAATATAAATGTACTCCCACATTGTAGAGCACTGTTGAACAAGTCAAAACCTATAAGACCATTCAAATGCTCATCAGAAAAGTTCAGAATAAAGGCTAAGGATTAAATCATTTTGTAATGGGTATTATAGCTACTGCAGAATATATTCCTTGCTTGTGTAAAGGGTAAAGCAAGTCAGGATATTTCTATTGCACTGAATTTGTTCAGACCTGTATCATAATATTTTTTGCCTACTAAGTGGATGGAATCAGACAAAACCTCCACTTTTTGTGCAATTTGTTATAGTATGGCATAATTTCTGCAATTTCTGCTTATTGGAGAAATTCCTTTATTAAATTTTCTCTTGTTGTCGTTTATTTTTGCTGGTATCAAAGGAGTTTTCATGGGCTGAAGAAGGCAGAGTATCTGCTATTATTGTCACTTTCCTTTTGACAGTCAGTGGGACTTTGTGCTGCTTTATGTAATCGCTTTGCAATTTTCTACAAATTCTACAAAACATAGATCTCTGGTTCCTGAAGTGGACAGGGTGTCTAAGCAGACATTTTAGTCCAGAAAAGACCTCAACTGCTTCAAAATCTGCAAGGTTTTCTTTGCTATATTCAGATTTTTCTGACCTCAGGCATGGGAGAAAGTACGCACTTGGGGTGAAAGAACATGATGCTGGGAGGATGCTGACTCTGAGGTCTGCACTTGGTTAGGACCTGCAACTGAAAAGCCTTCAGCAGGATGCTTAGTGCCTCCATCCTTCAGTTTCCCACCTCAGAAAAGTGGAGGTGTATCTAATTCTTAATGTTGGAAGACACTGAAGTTCTAGGATACGACGTAAATGCACTATTTTGCTTCTAGAAAAAAAAAATTATGCAGGCCCTGATTTGTTTTTCCTTTTTTTTTTTTTTTAATATGAACTCTGTTATTCACTGACAGTAGCTTTACAGTGTGAGAAAATCCAGGGAAGGCATGAAAAGGACTGTTTTCCATTTGGTTATTAGAGAGAGAGTCACAAAATAATTCCCTTCTTGAGTAATATGCCAAAAGCTTCTATTGTAATGTTTGTGGCTGGCATTGTATCTTTTCACTTTCAGACAGAAAGGAATAGATTTATTTATTAATCTGTCAATCTAACCTATGTATTTCTGGTGTACACATATACTAGAGGTCTGAGCACTGTTTGTGCTGCTCTGATCTATAGAGAGTTCTCACTCATATATGGCCTTGATCTGTATTTTAGCTGTTGTAGCTCTCTTTTAACTGTTATTTGTTAAATATTGTTACTACTAGAGGCTAATTATAACTTCCATTATTTTTAGGAAAGTGGTGAAATACAAGCTCAAAGGGGGCTTTAGAAGTGCAAAAATGAGTATTAGATGTGATAAGCACTCATCAATGGGGTACTGAGGCTTTTCACTTACCCTCGTTCAAAAAATAATTAGAATATTTAGATGCTAAATATAGAACTGAGAGAGAAAATCAAATGTAAAGGGTGGGGATTTTTAAATGTGTATATCAATAAAATATAATAAATATCTTCACTTGTGTGGATTCACACACAGTATGGAGTTATGTATGTTTTGCCTTTGTTGTGCAGAGCTGTTCCTTACAGGAAGTAATGCTTTTTATAGTAAGTGAAACTGCTAAATATGGATTATGTAGGAGTTGAATTGGTAAAAGACCCACAGAATGGTTTTATGCTTAAATGCAAAAGGGAAAGGAACGATCTAAATCTTTATGGTAGGGACAGTCTAAATAATTATTTGCATCTGGTTTTGACCATAGACAACTGTCAGAGAGGACTTTCAGTAATAAACAACACGAAAAGGGAAATTTGGTAATGAAATTAAGCAAACTATACTGGTATAAATGGTAAATGAAAAGTTAATGTCTTCTAGAAATATCTGTAGCAGTCACCATTACATTCATCTCTTATAATCCATGTGTGAAAGGATTACCAACGCCCGTGTTTCAGGGCTGGGAAGGTTACATGAAAACTGTGCAGTTAACTGTGGTTGAAAAAATTCTAACTTTGTGAGGAAGAATATAATTCCCTTACCATTTCCTCGCAGATATTTGAAGCAGCTGTATCGGTGGTAGGACCAACGATTTACTATAAGACGATTCAAATCCCCATTTTACAAAGCATTTAGTTTTTATAACTGAAGTCTTGCTCCCTCGTGACTATTGACTCTCCATGAGGCTAATTCTGCAGTAAATATTTTTTCCTTTACCAATGTAAACGTTTTTGATTTCTTATGTATCTCAACCTCCTCTCTACATGCCTGGTGATCTTCCCTATAGATCCCTTCTGTTTGGATAACCGTGTGCGTCAGATGGCAAATAGTTGGCTGCTGGTTTACATGTTGCAGGGATCAATCCTTCACTGATAGGGCAATGGACTGGATGACCTAAGATATGTCTTTCATCTTTATTTTATCACTGCAAAATGCAAGTGGGTGTGCAAATCCTCTCTCTTTGCCAAAGCCATCTGCTCAAAAATATTATACAAACAGACAAGGAAGGTTTAAACTAATTACAACTTTTGTCTGTTTATGGAAATTATTCTTTGCTATTGCAATTATATATCTGGGCTTCCCCTTGTTGTATCATCTTTTTAAATAAAAAACAAAACCTTAATCTGGTCACAACCTGAAGACTGAATATTTTTCAGTGATTTGTGGATGTCCCTCAGTTGAGCAGGAACACTAGCATTTTGTCTGATGGTTAATCAGCTCAGTGCAGTCTTTGCACAAGGACTGTGTGTATTTTGCTGTGGAAGATCAAAGATAGCAATATGGAAGCCCTACATTAGGCTTTTTATTATACTGTTGCTCTTGCCTTGCTTTTGCATGTTCAAAGGCTGGTCTCTGGGGAGAGCTAGGTTTCACATTGATATATGGTTTTAGCTTTGGTCTAGGAAAATCTTCACATTCTCAAAATGGTGCATTTTGCCTGTGTTGAGAACAGTTCATTTCACAGGGCTGAAGAAATCAGAATGAACATAACCTGTTCCAGGGGCTCCCAACAAAACAGAGAACAGTCCTTCTGAACTTCCTCTTTCTACCAGTACTCCCTGTCATGTAGGCTGTCCAATCTGATCACAAAATGCTTCTGTTTTTAATATCATCCCTATTTGTGATGAGTTGTCCCCTCTTTTGCATGGCTGGGCTGTGCCAGAGAGCCGTTCTCCATCCTCAGCTCTGCAGCAGCGGGGTAAGGACTGCTGCCTACTGCCATCCTGCAGGTCACTGAGCTCAGCACTGAGGCTGCACTCTGTTATTGCTGGCTTTTTGGGTGACAGATGGAAAACCATAAGCTTTGCCACGAAGTGTTGCCTGAGCCAGTAACAGTTGTATGTGCAGTTTAGGGTGTTGGTGTGTTCAAAGTTTTATTTGAGTGTTTTTGTTGTGTTTGTGTGATATTGTAAAAAGAAAAAAAAAGAAATGAATCTCTTCTGTGGTTAAAGACAGCTCCCTTTAAAAATTGCATAGAGGAGAGAAGAAAGCTGTTTATATTGTGGTTTTTGTTGACAGCAGTTTTCACTTCAAGTTTTTTTTTTTTCTTTACAAGCTTTTGACCAACTCTTTATGGCTTTTATCTCTGCAAGTGGTAACTGCAAAAATATTTTTAGCTATAATTGTTTTAGAGGTATTAGCTCAGTGCAACTGTCCTGTGTATCTAAATAAGACAGATTGTTTGTTCTCTGTATATAAGCTGAGAATTTCATCACACTCTTACTCTCTAAAGTAATTCCATTAATTTCCTGTTCTATTGGTCTGTATTTCAGCATGTAGAAATCTTTTGCTTCCAAAAGTATTTTTTTAGAATGGTTGAACCACTTATTCTGATTATGTACATGTTTGCTGCCACTTAGTCCTTAGTCTCACAGAGGTTAACTGCTGAACGGTGCTACGGCTTACCTTAGAGCAGGGTAGGAGCATATTTCCCCAGAATGTGTGAAGTTGGCTCACTGTACAAAGCAACCAAATTTAACTGATTATTAGAAATATTTTAGCATTGTATTAGTACATAATTAACAGTTTAACAAGTCGCTTAATAAGTAACAATTAAACTTCCACATGTGTAAGGAAAAGCTTTTTCACAGTGAGGGTGACGGAGCACTGGGACAGGCTGCCCCAGAGAGGTTGTGGAGTCTCCTTCTCTGGAGACATTCAAGACCAATCTGGACACGTTCCTGTGTGATCTAATCTAGGTGATCCTGCTTGGGCAGTGAGGTTGGACTGGATGATCTTTCAAGATCCCTTCCAACTCCTGACATTCTGTGATATGGCTCTATAAAGTTACCCTGTCACACAAAACTAACAGGTTTGCTACCACATGCTAGGACTAATATGTTTAGTGAAGCTGGTGGCTTGTCTGTTGGAAGAGTAAGGTAACGTTCACACAGATATCAAATACAGTATTTGCTACATATTAGCCTGTATTGCTGATTACTGGACTAAAAAAGAAAGACACCTTACATTGGAATTTGCAGAGAGTTTTAGTGTTGATGAGCACTTTTGTGGTTTAATGAGGAAAATCAACTAAGTTTGGAGAGGAGTCTGTGCACTGCATTGTCATCTTGGTGATAATAATGAGATAACATAAGTATCTTTGGCAGGGTTCATGCTAGTCCAATATTGTTCAGTCTGGACATTCAAAAGCTGTAGGTAGGAGCTTGGGTTTTCATGGATGTGAACTGTTCCAAGAGCAGCAGAGTAGTATGGCTGGAATGGCAGTATACATGGCATGGACTAGTGAAGCCAGATGGGCACAGTGAAGGTTTTCTGCTTGCACTGGGGGGTTGAGAAGGTAGGAGTGAATAATGAAGGGGCAGAAGTTTCCCTCACTGAAGCTCTTGTAGGTAAACACCAAATAGTACACAAATTTCTCCTGAGCAAGTGCTACCCAAGGAGTCTTCTCCCTAGGTGAGGTGTGTTATAAAGCTGACCACACTGTTCTGTGAATGAGCAGCCCCCAGTAGTCCTTGCATTTAATGCATTGCTTTCCCAAATTGCAGCTCTGGGTTGCAGCTGCAGCGATTGCAAGCTGGGCACAGCCTGGGAGCCAGCTGTTAGCCCACTGCAGTGCCGCAGTCACAGCTGAGGGAAACTGCATTTGTATGCGTTTCGTACTAGTTACATAAAGGCTGCTGCACTAAAAACCCTGAAATTAAGGAGTTAGGCTCTTTTTAATTACAACTAAATAAAATCAGAAGCATTTTACATGCAATTTGATGGATGTTTCCTTAACAAACTGATGATAATCACTTTCATATCTGACATCGCTGTTTTTCTGCCATTTACTGTTCTGAAAGAAGCTGAATTATTTGGAAAAGAGAAACTTGTCATGAAGGGAGATTTTGAACACATTTTGTCTATATTGTTTCCTGTGCAAACTTCAGCTTTACCTTTTCAACTTCTCTGTACTGTTTTATGCCTTATGACATTTGTGTCAGATCTATTTTTGTTTCACAGTGCAGGCTATATTCTTGTACACTTCAGATTGTGTGTCATACTTGTACACTAAAGAGAACTGGACAGAGGTTAGGATGTTATCTTTCTCAGGCTAATTAAGTTCCAAGATAATAATTAGACATAGCCTATTTTGCTTGTTGAATATAAAACCTGCTTTGAACATGAGGATGAGACAACTTCCTAAGGTTGCTTCTGACCTGAATTATTCCAATTCTATGAAAACAAAAGATGAAAGTGTGTGTTTATTGTAGAATGAAACATTTCATTGGCTAAAACTCTGGTTTTGAGAAGTCAGAGTTCATTGTAGAACATTTTGGCTCATGGTAACAGAAAATGAGATTTCACAGAAGAAAAGTCTAACACAGGCACAACTAAATACATGCTTGAAATCCCCAACTTCCAGCTTCTAGGACCTCCACCCTGCAGAAAATACCTGGTCTCTTCAAGGCCATGTAGCCCACAGAAGGCAAACTTGTTTTTCTCAAAAGCAATCCTATCCTTTTAAAAAAAAAAAAGGTAGAAGACCATAATTTAAAAATAAAAGTCCCCACAGTTGCAGGTTGTGGAGAACTCCTGCTGTATAAATTTTTTAGAACACAAATATTTCAGTGGCTGAGTTGATGGATGAACTTGGCAGCCTGTCCTCAAACGATCTGGGATTTTTAGAAAAACAAAAAACAACACCCTTAATGCCAGGCTCTAAACTGTATTTAATAAAAAATAGAGCTGCATGCAATGTGCTTATTTTGCCTTTTTTTTTTTTTTTCTACAAAGCCCATTGCTGCGTTCAGCCATTAGCTTCTGCCTCATTCTGTCAATATCCAGGAAAGGAGAGCCAATATGCCACCCTTGCTGCCTTCAGGAAGATGCATATCAGGGAAAGAAAAACAGTTACACCTTAGCTATGAGTGTATTAACTCCTCTTCCTCTGGGTTGGCTGATCATGATTGTTCTATTATTTGATCTAGAGACCATAAAAGCTAAAATAAACATAATCAAAACTCCTTTATGGGACAAAATAGCAGCCTAGCACAGGGCTGCTGTGAGCACAGTATACATGTTCAGCCACTAAGGAAGACATAATAGCTGGCAACTGAGATGGATAAAAGATCTGTGGGTTTTCCATGCTTAACCTTCTCTGTGTGGAGTCAAAATACATAATCCCGGCAAAGCAGGAAGGAGGGGCAAGGGAATACAAATGGGCTGTGCAGAGATCATGGCCTCTCTTCTTCATAGAATTGTTTCCATTTGGTTTTCTAAAGCATGCAAAGATACACATCATCCAGCACCTATATTTGAAAAAATATATAGTGAGAGTCTACTACACATCCAAGCCAATAGAAAAATGTGTTGTTTTCTGTGCATGAGATTCCACAGCATTGCTTATATGCAAATTATTAAAGGTCCATCTAAAAATGTATAATGCAATTTAGGAGAAGATTGTAACTATTTGACTTTACAATTTCTTCTCCTGCAGTTTCTATTGCTTTTAAGATTGGGAACTACAAGAGAAAAGTGCATGAAGCAATGCTTTGGTAAATATGCAGGAAATTTAAAGCCAGGAAACTGGTCCTTGATTGTGTTTCCAGCTGTGCAATAGTTTACTGACTTGGTTTCTTCCTTTCTTAAATCGGTCTGTGTCACAGGCATTTTCAATATAAAAATACACACAGCTGGCAATAAATCCACACACTTTCTTCACTGCACCAGTTCTAACCTGTCAGATTTTGTGCAGTCATCAAATAATGTAAGTTACATAGTGTTATTTACTGGAGAGTACTACAAACTATTGCTCCATATCATTACTCAAAAATAATTAGAACAAAATAGTTTGGCAGGGGGTTGGGGTAAGAAGAAAGCAATTTAATTTCTCTACAGCTTAGGGTTCATGCTCAGTTAATTACAGAGTCATGGAATCACAGTATAATTGAGGTTGGAGAGGACCTCAGGAGATCTTGAGTCCAACCTCCTTCTCACAGCATAGCCAGCTGTGAAATCAGACCATGCTGCTTAGGGTTTGACCCAGCTGGATCTTGAAAACCTCCAAGGATGGCAATGGCACAACCTCTCTGTGCAGCCTGCTCCACTACATGGTTGTCCTCATGGGGGAAAATGTTTCTCCTTCTGTACAGTCAGGTCTGCTCTGATTTTGATTTATGTCACCTGTTGCTTATCCTTCTAGGATGCACCACTTTGAAGAGCTTGCTCTCTTCTGTGTAACACCTTTGTAGGGACAGGGATCTTCTGGTATGTCTCTATGGAGCTGTCTCTTCTCCAGGCTGAACAAGCCCTGCTCCTATATCCCCAGAGCAAGTGCTTCAGCCTCTGACTATCATGGCAACCCTCTGCTGAACTTGCTTGAGTTGATCAGTGCCTTTCTTGTATTGAGGGGGCCAAAACTGGACAAGAGCTGAATAAAGAGGAGTAATTGTTTGTCTGGATCTCCTGTTCCTTTAGCCAAGGATGCGCTTGTCCTTTGCTGCTAAGGCACATGACTGGCTCATGTGAAAATTGGTCCTTCCCCAGTCAATCAGTCATCAGCTCCCAGACCTCTGTCACTGCAAGGCCTTGTAGGACTTTGCATTTCTCCTTGCTTAGTTTCATAAGGCTCCTGCCTGCCCATTCCTCCAGCCTGGATGGCAGTTCTGTCCTTGAACTATTGACTGGTCCCACAAGTCTGGTTCCCTCCATCTGCAAAATATTGCTGTGCATTTCTAATACAGCGCCTCTGCTATATTTATTATACTAGAAATAAAGCAATACAATTTAGACTCTGTTTTGACAATATAAATTCTTGTTTATATTGTAGTTGTAAAGATATAAAAGCTTAATAAAACAAAATCATACTGACATTTAAGATGTCAGAAATGCCTTTATGTGTCAAATATCTATTACATATTTGGGGTAAATTTTAATTCTTACATCCTGATGTCCACACCAATTACATTAGGACCCTCTGTGTTAAGACTTGCAGTTGGAAACAGGTAGGCACGCTGCTGTTTCCTGAGAGTGTTACTAAGTCTGTACTTTGGCTGTAAAATGATGATGCCCATTTTACAAATGGATATGAAAAATCTAAAAAATAATGGTTTGGTGCAAAGTCCCGTGGGGCTGGAAAGGGAAGCCAAATCACAAGTCCCATTCCACTGCCCAGGCGTTAGATTAATCTTCTTTCTGGCAGCTATTTAATTCAGAATAGATTTAGATCAGAACTTTTGTTTGAACACAGTGGCCATTTAATCATGCCAAAATGTTTCCACTGTTCCCACTTTTTCTTTCATTACATTGTGTGCTAAAGAAATTATAATCAGCAGAGCGCTAGAACTATCACCTGGCTATCCTGAATCATAATGAAGTGCTGTGTGGCATTTTACCGTTCCAATTCCTGATTTGTGGTTAAATTTGATATGCAGCATACTGAATTCACATTATTGTGTAAATATTCTCATTATAAACTATAATTTGCTTTTGATCTGAAAAGGTCATAAACATGCCATCAGTTATTTCATAGTAGTATATAACGATTGATTGTTTTTTCTTCGCTTAGATGGGAGGTATCTGCAGTAACTGTATGGTAATGGCTGGCAAATGTTGACTTTTATCAATGGCTTGTGCTTGCTTCTCGCCTTCGACTCCTACATATTATAGCAGTGATTGCTGTTTCTGTTTTATTCTATAGTAGTTTAGTATTATGCTGGATATACTACTTTGCATAATGTTATCAAATTCCTACTATTAGGCCTTGGAAAATATTCAGCTCAGATTCCAAACTATTCTGAAATAATGGTAAGTTTAAATCTAATTTGCAGTCAATCATTCAAGGTCCATAAATGTTTGTCAACCATCAATTTCATGTATCTTTAATTCTGTTCTGAAAAACAAACATTTCAATTTTATCTGTTTTCTGTCTTATCCCAAAGTCTGTTTTTCACTTTTTCTTGTTTTGCTGTTCCTTCTGGTCCTGTCACAATCTCTCGATGTAAACAGAGTAATGACTGTGGTACAGAAGCTTTTATGAGAAAACGCTTTAGCATCTCATGAGACTGAGAGGAGGAATTTGTACTCGTACTGGGCCAGAAAGTGAAAGAAGAAACAGGTGACTCCTTTCTCACATAAAATCTTGGTGATAGGGAAGGTAATGAGGCAACAGGAACAGAAAATAACATTTTTCTTATTTTAATTGTAGTGAATGCAAACTGTAGGTTAATACTGTCCCAAGTCCAAATGTGTGCTTTACAATAAAGAAGAGATGCAAAACCTGAAGACCTTTTAAATATACAGGATTTCTGAGGGCATGGGAGGTAGACACGTGGATCCTTCATTCAGGCTACATAGTTGAGTTTAATTAGCCACCACCATTGCAACCCTGTGCTGAGAGACCTGTGAGATTGATCAAAATTTAGCTATGGGCAAGGACTGCCAAAATCTACCTCCACCTGGGATTCTGCCGTACTGCAAGCGGTACGTGTGGCACCGACTGAGCTCGCAGAGAGGAAGCACTCTGTGCTCCTGGCTGGTTCTTCCCTGTGCTGGTACGGCACTGGAAATGTCAGGTGACACAGGGCAGGGGCCAGTGCAGTGAATTCCTCAGGGGGAGCAGGAAGCATTAAGCAAGGACACTTCCCACCCACAAGCTGTGGTGGGAATCCGAGCCCCAGTGCAACGTGTGTGTTGATAATTCTGCACCTCACCTCAAGGTGAGGCTCTGCAACTTGTTGGCTGGTGGCATTTTATGCATGTCTGAGCTGTGTGTTAGCTGGCAACCTCCCAGTTCTGGTGGTGTTGCTAGGACTTCATTGGAGCAGTTTGCAGGAACAAGCCCACTACATAGCCCAGAATTAGGAGGTTTGCTGATAAACTTTCAGTTTTATTTTGTGACTCTGCTGTCCTGCTGGTAAAGTACACCCTGTGGATTTCCAGAGTTTTTCTGAAGACTGTCGTGTAGTATGGCTTTTATTAACTGCATTAGAGGAATATTAATAAAATGAAATAAAAAATGAGGTCTGAAGCTGGTTTCCCAAATTCACCTGGGTTGTCATGTGAGCTGAATACACTGGTGCTATCATACAAATCTACCCAGACGTTTCAATATATCCCCCTCAAAATGTATAGGGAGGTGATGAGCAAGGATTTTGGTGTTTTTTGGATCTCTTCATACATAGCAGCAATCAACACACTTTTTTCCCCCTGCTGTTCTAGGGAAATATACAGGAAGGAGCAATGTTCACTTGCCTTTTCCAGAGTATGTTGAAAAACAATTTTTGTGGCTTAAGACAGCTAAATTTATGAAAGTTTCTCCTACACCTTTAGAATTTTGATGGAATCTTCAGGGATGTGCTGGGGATATAACACTAGTGACACCGAATTTAGTCCAGACAGAGATGTTTTAAAATCAAAAGCAAATATCTATATAAGAAAAGTACCTCACTAATAGTTCCTCCATCAATTGAAAAAAAAAATAATTCAGGATTCCATTCACTGCAATCCTGAAAATTTTGATGAAAGGGGAGTGGGTGTATTTACTACATAAGTTATATGTGAAATTCGTAGACTGTATTTGCTGTGTGTTGTCCAGGATTTTAGTAATATTGGAGATCAAGCAGAGAAAGCCCGAATTTTTCTGGCAGACTACTCTTGGCATCAGTTTGTCTGGAAAATCTTCATATGGCTCATAAAATCCATTTATTTCCACTATTATCTCACATGATAGAAGAAACCACATACTTATCCTTAGATGTTCCTGATATATCTGGATAAGAAAGTCATATAGTTCCACATGGCTGTTGTTTGTTGCTTCTACCACGACGTAGAAGTCAGTTAACAAAGAACATTCACTTTTTTCCTTACTTTTATTTAGAAAAAGAAAAAAGAAATAATCTCCCTCATTTACATTTATATTTAATTTGTGAGAGATCTTGTCTTTTTTCTGAGGACTATGGAACAGATTTGTGTCTAGATAGATAGTTTACCAGTGCCTGCCTTTGAAGGTCTATTAATTAAAATGTGTATATATGCCTTCCTGAGTCTGTTTAAATATTCCTTAAATATGTCTTAATCTGAAGATTTACACTTCTGCTTTTAGAGCAACAGCAAACAAGAATAATAAAAATAGGAATTTGTAGGACATTTTTTTTGTATTATTTTTGACTGATTGATAAAGAGCATAGGAACCATGTTTTAAAAACTTTTGCCTGTGAATGCTTCCTACTAATTGCATAATGCTGAAGAGAAACATATTAGTAAAAGACATTGTTATTTTTCTTGCTATTTATTGTTTGTGATGAATGTGTACGTAGATATCCTTTATGTGCCAAGCTATTTGTAAAATGGGTTCTTGCTTTTGTGGAAAAGACACAGGATGCTGAGGAGCAGGGCTTGTTAGAGGACCTGCACAAAGCTCAACTTTTCACTAGTGCCTCATTTAATTCAGGACAGAAATTCAGGTTTAAAGATTGTCTAGGACTACATGTAGAGCTTGCAGAGTCCAAGAAGCGGGAGAAAGAGAAAAAGAGGTTTTGTATAAGCATAAAATTAAAGCTGAGAGTAAGTTCCCCAACATTCAGGATAAAAGAAGGCGGTAAAATTTGTTTTAAAAAAAGCCCTCTTTCTTTATGCTTAAACATGCTGGTTAATATTCCAGCCTGACTGAAGTCGGGAACAAGCTCCCACTGACATCAGTGGAGTCAGGATTTCACACTCTGGCTGAGGAAAGTCATAGATCTCCTTTATTTCCATCTCTCTTTAGAACTCTGACTCCAAGGAGCTATTTGCTTTGCATTCGACGTTGCCCACGGGAGATTTGCTTTTCACTTCAGTAGGTGTAGATCAGTCCCTTCCTGCTGCTGCCTGCCATGAAGCTCGGGGGCTTTCCCTCTGTGGGTGCGGGGAGGCGCACCCGGGGAACGGTGGTTTTACCTTCGATCGGTTGTGATTACGTCAAGGGGAGATGTTTATAAAAGTGCTATTTTTATTTGGGGTTTTGTTAAGGATGCAGTGTTCTGAATCAATATATCTGTTTTAACATCAGTCACCCTACTGCAGATAAGACTGTCAAGTGACTACAGCCCATGACAGAGCCCAGCAGAAACCACCAGTGCTTGGGAGTCTGGTGGTTGGTCTTTATGTGCAAGAGAGACAGAAAAAAGCGGTACAGGAACAGAACTCCAGGTTTTGGTTAAACAGTTCTATTAAGAATTGTTTTTTAATTGATTCATGGAGGTTACCCCCCTTGAAAGTGTTCAAAGAACTGCCAATCTCTTTCAAGGTAATATTTATCCTAATAACATATACAGAACCACACTTCTCAAACTTTCCTTTCCTCTTCTCTGCATTCCTCTTGCTCTTTCCCTCTCCTCCCCTTCCTGCTCTTTCTGTTTCTCAGTGGCAGGTTGGTTTTCTTTTTGTGTTTAATTCCTTGGTTAACATTTTGTTTGCACATGTTGCCTCTCCGCTCAGGAAACACGAAACAGTCAGTATTCCACAGCTGCAAAGTTACTGCTGTCTTGAGGCTGACACAGAAACAGATACAGAGCTATAGTCTGTTTAAATGGAGATTAAAATTTTATGTAGCAATTAATGGTTAACTGGGGGTAAATGATCCAAAATTACCCAGCAGGGTCTTTGTTGAACAGAAACACTGCTTAATGTCCCTTGTTTACTAACAATCTGATGATGAGTGAGAAGACATTTCTTCTTGTAGACTGTCAGGTCTCCATAGAAGCTAGGGTCGCTACCTTGGTATAGTGGGGGGAAGACGTGCCCTGGACACAGGTTTACTCTCCTGACTACACCATATTAATGTTCAGGTCCTACGATCACTCAGTGAGTACAGTCTACCGTTAGAAAGTGCTGAAAACTTTCAGCTCAGTAGAGCCCTGATAAAGCTGTGAGAGTTGCAATACAATGCACCCTTCAGAAAGTCGGTTCCCAGACTCCTGGACACTGCATGAAACATGCAATGACCCACACATTCCTTTGCCACCCACACATTCCTTTGCCAGTTTGATCACTTTGAAAAAAAATCCCTTCTTGTCCACAAATGTAATCTTTATCCACACTCTGGACATCAAAAGCGGTGCAGGTCCTGGTTTAAAGCTGGGAGATTGGGAATGCATTTCCATTTCAGAGAAAAATCTCTTTTGGCCCTCCCTCCCTCCATGCCTTTGCCTTTCAGGGGAAGGGAGAAGTCCAGAGGCTGCATCCTGGTGCTGCAGCTGTGGGAATGAAGGAAGAGAGGGGGTAAGGACTGAGGAGGGCTGGCAGCAGGCTGTACCTCCTGAGGTGAAAAGCAGAGAAGTGGGACATGAAGAAATGTGTTTTAAGTGAGATGATTTGTTTTGGAGAGTTTATGTTGACGCTCACGACTTATGGTTATTCTTGTTATCTGACTGTGCTAAAATTCAGACACCTTTTTAAGGACCTTATTTTCTGTATAGGTTATGGAGCCAGGTATCGATACTGTAAATATTGGGAAGAAATAAACATTGCCAGAAAGTGGTCCAGAGCACCTAGTTAGATCTAATGCTTGCAGTTTGAGATTGTGATGAGCTGGCTGTCATTTACTATTTCCTCTAAATAGGAGGTGTTTTCTTCTCTTCTGAAGATTAACTACTTTCCTGTGATTGAAATAGAGCATATGAAACAGAAAGATTTGTTCCCCCTACTTTGCACAGCAATCCTCCTAAGTTATTTACAATATAAGACTTCAAACAAACAAAAGCAGCAGTTAAATCACCTGCTATGAATTAAATGTTACAAATACTGGAAATTAAAATCCTTGCAGAATGCATCCAAAAAGGTTTAAACATTGTTATGTAAGGAGGAGTGGGAAGGCAAATGTCTATCAATGCATTTTATATATGGTACCTGTGACAAACGTTTCATAGACTTGAGGAATGGAGGGGAAAAGAATACTGGGCAGTAAGGCAATGTGATGCTTGCTTTTCAATACTTGTAGATCAATTGGAAATGAAAATGTGAAATATCTGATAAGCACTTTAGTTTATGAGATAATAGCTACCAGAAAATTTCTTCTGTAAAAATTAGGTTCATAATGTACACAAGTAATTCAAAAAACCTGGTAAAAAATTACAAATAGCCACTGATGCAGAACTCGGGCGTGGGCAGATTACATTTCAAGGCGACAAGCCATTTTGCATTTGCTGGCAGGAGCTGGCATCTGTTTTTAGATGTAACATCCTCAGTGTAGCTGAAGAGCCTCTCAGAAAGAACGCTGCTGGGATGAGCTCCAAGTGAAGACAAAGCCAGGTTTGCAAGATGTGGAAGTGAGCTAGCATTAGACTTCCACCACTCAGCAAGACCTACTATGTGTGTAGTGAGCTCTGTGAGGTACAGAACTAGTTCATATTTGGCAGAAACAAGAGTCACTTGAGCTTGAGGTTGTCATGATCTTTTCCAAATAGCTCATTACATTTGCAGCTTCCAGGTGGGCTGGATGATACTCATTGGTCTTTATTACTGCTTCTTGGATGACTGGGATTTTCCCCTGATGTTCCTCAGCTTGACTGTGTGTGACAGTTCTGGCATTGTCTTGGCGAAACTCAGAACTGGCAGAGAAGTGCCTGAGCTAAGGAATCAGAACTCATGCTACATGGTGTCTTTATTGATACCACACTGTTAAACTGCTCAGAAAGACAAGGTAACACTTTCTTTTTCTTGGCCTTGTTGCCTTGATCCAATACTCACATGCTGAGGTGGGACTGTCAGAGCCCTGACAGCTGGCACGTTGACACACATACATGCATCTCTAGAGCTTATTTTTCAACCTAACTCCTCAAAGGGATTGAGGATGTGAATGACAGTGTCTTCCAGGCTCCACTGTACCTGAGTCAGCACCAGCTGTCTCCAGCCAGAAAGCTATCAGCGTCTGTTTGTTCTTCTACAGGCTTTTCAACATGCAGCATGTGGTCTTCCACCTTGTGGCTATGCCCTTGGAGAGCTTGCTCACGAAGAGGCACAGTTTGGAAATAAAATTGTTAGTGTATTTATAGTTGCTGGGTGCTCAACTGGTAATAAACCTGTCTTATTCCTTGAGAAATATTTCAGTAAGAAGACTCTTTGGAATAAAATAAAGCATCATTTGTACAGATGCAAAATATATGTAGGAAGCACCTCTCTAATCATATTGTAGTTAGCAGGCGGTTATGGTAACAGCGTAGTATGGACAAGGTCCTCCCTGACAGCTGCACACAATTGTCTCATCTGGTAAATTTTTGTTATTTGACCTCTCCAGGAAGGTGTGTTCCAACCCTGTGTCAGCTGCTGAGGGCTGGGCCACGCGCAGCCCAAAGACCACGCACATACTAGTAGCTACTTTCTGGTTTTAGCATGAGTACTGTTCACAGGCAACCAGGTCAATGTGCCTGGGATCATAGTATTAAAAAGCAGAAAAAGCTGGAGGAGTATTTACAGTGGGAAGTATGATACTGAAGCTCTAGTAACCTCCAACGGAAGCGCGTCACCAACCGGAAGTCCGGATGCTCCGCTGTGGGTGTTCATGCTTTCTCAGCTGCTGCAAGAGGAATGATGATAACCATTGTACATAACTCCTGTGCTCTTACAGAGCTCTCAGTGTGGCTGATGTGAAAGTCTCACTTTGTTGGAACCCTGATCTTTACTTTGACACTTCTATAACCTTCTACAGATGCAGCTTCAGCATGTACCTGGTTTTGTTTTTCTTTTTTTGTGTTTTTTTCTTTTTTCTTTTTTTGGTGTGGGTGATATACACTAGCCAAATCCACCAATCCTTTAAAGAACATTGACTTACTGGGTTTTTTTGGAGCCATTTCTAGTTCATTAAGAAGCCCTCTTTTTTTTTTTTTTTTTTTTTCCTTTTGGACTTTGCCTAGCAAGATCCAAAGGGAGGCATATCCTATCCTAATTATAGTAATTAATGAAGAGAGTGTAACTAAAAACAACAAAAAAAAGCATTGATTAGTTGGTTCATGGAAATGATGGAAATTGAGATTCCTACACTCTCAGACTTCAGTATCCAAACAGTAAAAAAAATAGTTTGGAATGACAGACTGCAGGAAAAAAACAAATTTGGGTCAAGTGTTTCTCATATGCTTGTGAAGCACTGATGTCTGTTCTTATAAAAATAACTCGTTGAAAATAATATCTCATTTATAGCCTATAGAATCTGATGAAGGCAATTTGTTAGTTGCTGTGTGGTGGGACTCTACTGAAATAAATCCACTGTGTCACATATCACAATTACTTTCATTCTAGATGCATTTGCAAAGTGTACTTTTAAAAAAAAGTCACTTAAAAGCATGCAAGTGATCAATGTTTCTTTGATTCTAACTGCCAGATAGTGAGTTAGGTGGGTTTTTTTATCTAAAAGTTTTCAGCCTGCCCATACAACCTAGCAAAATGGTGTTTGTGATTGGGGAGTTTCACCTTGGAAAATCAAAAGGAGTCTGCAACAATACTGGAAATGCATTTGCTGAGCTGCAAGAATTCTTTCCTGGCTATAGCCTGTCCATAAAGAAGT
This sequence comes from Heliornis fulica, assembly GCA_013399135.1. Classification (NCBI taxonomy): domain Eukaryota; kingdom Metazoa; phylum Chordata; class Aves; order Gruiformes; family Heliornithidae; genus Heliornis; species Heliornis fulica. The sequence goes on along the minus strand of VXBZ01003680.1, from coordinate 1,431,928 downwards.
ATCTAATTGTACTAGACACACTTTGGAAACTTTCCCAGAGGAATAATAGATAAGTTAACGGAGCACTTTTTAATTTTGCAAAGTGCACTCTTCCTTATAATTTACTTAATATAGAAATTTAATGTACTGCAGTTTACTGAACAAATTACATTTAAAGTATTTCAGAGTTAGCTTGAAAGCTCTGCTTTGGTAGCCAGTTGGACTTTATTATTTGATTATCCAGATAAGGACAAGCAGTAACAAAGTTCTCTGTCTTAAGTGGTTCCAGGGATTATCTCTCAACCATTACTACTGTTAAATGCAGAATTTAAATTCCCAGGGGGAACAAACCCAACCCAGTAGTGCTTTCCTGCCTCAGCACTAGTTAATGCTTAGTTTTCATTTGACCTAAGTCTGAGAGGATTTCTTAGTTGTTCCATAACAGGTTTCATAAATGAATCATACCTTTATTAAATAATAACCTAAAGTTGCAGGAAAATAAAAAAAATGCTAGAAATATGACCAGAAATGTGTCCTTCTTGCATGTACTGTAGCCCAGCTAACTGAGGCTCTTTTACACTTACTTCCACAAAACATCACAAAAAGCACAACTCTGGATTAGAAGTAATGGAATATATAACTTGTTTTCATGAAACCATTGTCTCAGACACATGATTCATCATAAATGATACTTCTGCCCTGCCCTCCTGTAGGGCAATCATGTATTTAAAAACAAAACAAACCAATACCCATCATTTCTTTTTAAAAATTATGTTATGGTTTTGTTATCAGACATCAAGTCAAATGAGTGTTTGTACTTGGAATGACATAGACTGTGGAATGAATTGTAGGTTACAGAACACCTTGTTAAAATTTTCATCTGTTACATAAAGGAGATCTACACTTCTATTGCATCAGAAGTAGAATTGGGGCAAAAATCCTGAATATGGAGGGTTTTTTGCTGTTTTTTGATGCCCTGGGATGGGCACATAGAGCACTTGGGAGGCTCTTGGAGACTTATTTAAAGTTTCTGAGAAGCCAATGTAGAGAGCAGAATTTTGAAGTGCTCTTGAAAATCCTAGAGGCTAAAGAGATGCACTGCTGCATAGTGTACTGTTTGTTTGAAGTTTCCTAGGAATGATTTCTCTACCACGAGGAGTCATAGAAAAGTCAGGGCATCAAAGAAAAGGAAGTGTGCTTGAACCTACTCGAGTCTGCCTCTGTTGTCTTCTGCAAATGGGAGTTTGAAGTAGTGCAGTGGTGGCAGCACCTGGGAAGAACTTCATGGGATATAGGAGGGGTTGGCAAGTAAGCTGCATGAGGGAACTTCATGACCAAGGACTACATTAGCAGTCATTAATGAACTCGGCTCATAAAATTATGCAGGGAATAGAGTTCTAGTTAAATGCACAGGCAGATGATGGATTCTGCTGTTAGATGCCAGGGAAAATTTAGGTTAGATATTAGGAAGAACTTCTTTACTGAAAGAGTCATCAAGCATTGGAATGGTCTACCCAGGGAGGTGGTTGAGTCCCCATCTCTTGAGGTGTTTAACAGATGGGTAGATGCAGTGCTTGAGGACATGGTCTAAGCGTAGACTTGGTGGCGGTAGGTTAATGGTTGGACTGGATGATCTTAGGGGTCTTTTCCAGTCTTAACAATTCTATGATTCTATGATTCTATGCCTGGAGAGTTTGAAAATCATCAAACTGAAGAGTGGCTCAGACACTGTCATCTGGGTAGTTCCAGCTAAAAGAGACTACATTGCAATGGCAATTCTTCCAAACATCACCTGCTCTCAGAGGGTCTGACCACTACTGCTCTTGAATCTAGATTTTAGAGCTCACTGGTGGTTAACCAGATGATATAGGACTAATACAGAGCCATGTGTTTCTGCAGCTAGAGGGGTTGTGCAGTCCTTAATCTCCACCCTGCCTATATGTCCCTCCAGGCAAGATATGAGCTCTCTGAAGAAAATTTAGTAGGATTTTCTTCCGGAGGAGTGTGTGTGTGTGGAAAAGTTTAGTGATCAAATCTATCGCATGCTGCTATGGTTGGTCCATGAGAAAAGACTAAACTGTCCTCCATCAACAACAATGTTACTAGGGCAACCTCTAGTCCCAGTACTTGCTGCAGTCCACATTACACTAATTGAAGATGTTGAACTTGGTCAGTTGATACTTTAAGCAGCTTTTGATCAATTTCCCCATGAATAGGTTCAGAAAACAAACTTTAGTTTTGGATGGTAATTAACTGTCCATTTTTTCAAGGAAGGGAAGGAAAATGAAGAATTCACTGTTAGGCAACCTACTGTATTCTTGAAGAAGAAAGGGAATGTCAAATGGGGCCAAGGGAGGTTTTGTTACTCTTACAGCTCTTTTACCAGCCAGAAGAGCAGAGACAAAATTATCAAGAATTGGACCATATTTAATATTTTCTTAGATGCAAAGATGTTGAATTCTTACAGTGAGATCAAGTTCCTTCCTGGCTGGCAGAGGGATTGTGTGTTAATAAGTATTCCAAATGTGCATGCCCACTGAGGACATGTAGGGTTTTTTTCCATTTTTTTTTTTAAACTCAGATCTGGGCAGGGATGTTGTCTGCAGATAGATTAATGATATGCTCCTAAGCTTGAATAGCTCTTTGGTGTGAGACTTGATGGCTGGAGATGAAGAAGTAAGTTTTCTTCTTCTGGCATATTGCCTCAAGATAACCTCAGAGAAATACTTTACACTTCTGGTTCTTTGAAAAACGTATATATGCTGTTTGCTTTTAACAGAAATATATAAATAGATAAATCAGTAAATGGCCTCATGAGATTAACATTCAATTAATGGGTGATTTCTACTATACAAAGATTTTTATTAGCATTATGATTACTGATAACAATTAGTCATAGAAGTCTATACTATCATCAAGTTGAAGAACATGAGTGGATCCAATTAAAGCTAATATGAGGAACAGGGTATTGCATTTTGACTAGGATGGCAATGCAAAATCCCATGCTCTTGTGAAGTATGAGCTTCAGTGACATCATGTGGTCAGGACACACTTTGTTTCTTTTCAAAGAAGGCATTTGCAAACCCCAAGTGTGAAGACATGCTGCTTTCTGAAAACCATACATGTGAAATGCATATATCTCATGGCATATATGGTGAACAGACAACCTGCAGGCATCGAAGATCACATAATGGCATGGACCTCCTGGAAACCTTAGGATGATAAATGAGAGAGAAGCTGAAGAACCTCTTGTTTCCTTCTGTCTCTTAAGGTGGTTGTTCAACTCAAGGAGGAACTAAAACTGTTCTTCTTGACCCAGGAATGGCCAGCTGGAGCAGAGCAGCAGTCCATTTGCTAATAGGTCCTCAGAAATGTGATTTTATCATTGGAATACTGGAAGTAATTTCTCCCTACAGTTGTGAATTGAGTTAAAAACATAGATACAGCAACCTGTTATTATTCACAGACATGAAGAAGATCATTAATTTCCCTGTAATGACTAAAGTTTTTTATACTCCCAGAGGGCTACTTCTTCTTTGATGAAATACCTGCCATACTTGACTCACTCAGGGTTTTCTGGCATCGTGCTAAAACTGTACTTTTACTTCTTTCTCGGAAACAACCCTGCTTTGATGATGTTGATACAGTGCACAAGAATTTCCTATAAAGGAGGTGAGATCTGCAAGGACATCAATAGTTTGGATAAAACTACTGTCCACAGCTGAAAGTAAACCCTTGTTTTGGAGTTCATAAAAGCTTAGATTAGTGGCTAGAAAGCATTAGGTATTAGGTATTAGGTATTAGGTATTAGGTATTAGGTATTAGGTATTAGGTATTAGGTATTAGGTATTAGGTATTAGAAAGCTTCAGTCTGTTGGGAAGTAACAAGTAAGATTCATTGGGAATAATCTCAGAAATATGCCAGTTTATATATTTAGTGGGCAGATGGACATTTTCTTTAGCAGCTCATATTCAAAGACATTATCCCCACTGAATTTGATTACAAGGAAATTAATATATCTCAGTTGCATAAAGGGGGGGGTGGGTTTGGGGGGGGAAGCAATTGTCTTAGTGTTCAATGCTTTTTAAGAATTTTTTTCTTTTGATGTGCATGTAGTTGATACAATCAGTTGTTTTTGTAGATGAATAGTAGAAGTCATTAAGTGAAACCAACTTTAATAGTCTTCCAAAGATAATCACATGTACATCAAAAGAAGACTGACTTCTACCTTTAACTTTTACATTAACATTTTTCTTTGTATTTAAAGAATATAATGTTGGGGCTGGCAATTTGAGCAAATTTTGTATCATTTTGTGTAGGTTGCTACTGCTGCTAGGTGTTAGCAACTGCATCACTAATATACATTTAGAAGTTTTGAGAAATTGAATTTTTAAACATTTTGTCTCTTTTCTAAATAACAATTGTTGCCATCAGCTATTTTTTTCTCCCATTTTTTTCTCCCAGATCTCCAAGGAAAAATTTAGTGCATCAAGCCAGGAAGGGCAGAAAGACAGACTTAGATTTCTAGAAATACCACCCATCTCATGAGTATTTGTGTATTAAAAATCTGTGTGGAAGTGGTGGAATGAAGGGTGAACAGATTTGAAAGCTCATAACCTACTACATTCTAAAAATCTGCTCTTTCTTTGTTTAGATGGAAATTTCAGAGACTTGATAACACATAAACTGTGAGACACACTGGAGGTGTGAAACAGCTCAGTCTTTCTATCTCCTTTTCTTTCTTTTTTTTAATTTTTTTTTTTTTACAACCCCTCCTTATTTTATTCAGGTGCATTTGCAGTCAGAAGCCTCTTATCAAATGTGTGCTTATAGTTGGAAATGACACACCTGCCCAGTATCTATGGTAACAAAGGCTCCCTTCAATCTCAGGCTTCTTGGTGCTCTTTTCTGCCTTTTTATCCCCTGGAAGAATAGATAACAACAACAAGTATTTTTAACAGTTTGTTTTAATTTCTGTTGCCACTTCTTTGTAAATTTTCTGTAATAATCTGAGCATCTTGCCACTATAAGCTTTTCTTCAGCAATTAAAGTGGATTGGTCTTTTGTGATGATGCAGGGCTTTTTTTCTCCTTCTTGAGAATATAATTAAAAATGCAGGAAATGTTAAAATAACCATTGCCTCTTTAGAAAAGTAGAACACCGCTGAGAGAGTTATGTATGATGTATAACTGCATTTGACATAAAAACACTGCAGATCTGTGGGGAAATTGCTTTAATCAAACTGATAAATAAACTCCAGTCCATTTTTTGTTCTGGAGAACTGATCCAAAGCACTAAGCTCTTTCCTCCTGTTGAAACTGATGAAAATGGAGGGTTTGGTTCTCACAGTATCAGATAGCTTGCATGTCTCTGTGCTGGATCAACACACCATAGAAAATAATCAGATTAATAACTTTCTCTTATAAACCCTGACAATTAAAAAAAAAATTAAAAAGGAAAACATAAGGTCTGTTTTTCCTCTTGAAGCCTCTCTCACTCTTTTCAGAGTTTTAAGTACAGCCAGTATTAGCTAAAGGAAAGGGCTTCAGTACCATCTGTTTTGCTTGGTTCTGAGATTCTCTCAGTGAAATCAGAAGACAGCCTGGGCATATTTTGAGTTTAAGTGGTATTGTTTGTACGTTCTTTTAAATCAAGGTGAAGAGACAAGTCCCCCTGTGGAGTTCAAGAATCACTTAGCAAACCAGATCCCTGTCAGAAATCATAACAATATTCTTTCTTTATAGTGCACTCTATTCAAAGCTGCCTTTCATAAGACTACCCATGACATAAGGCTGCTATTCTTCAGTTCCTCCTGCTCTCCTGTTTCTCATTTGAGAAGCACCTTCCAACAAGTGCAAAACCCTTCACTTCTAAGAACAGCCTTTCTGTTAAATGTGATGTAATCCTCATTTATCTCCTACTTATGAAGCCTCATAGGACCTAATATACTTCACAAAGGTCTGTGGGTCAGATTTTGTCCCTGTGAAAAGCCATGTAAATCTCAGTGAGTTCACTGGAGTTCCTGCAGATATACACTTGTGCAGCAGAGCAATGGTCTGCTCGGTTCGGCACGTTATTCTTTCACCGCTGCCTCGTTGTAATGTCATGGTTAGGAATGGGAGGATTTATTATGTTGTTATCATTGGAGCTTAGCATATATTATCATATACACTGGAATTTCTGATATATTTTAAGGAAGGGTCACTTAATGTTGAAAATTACTGAAATGGGTTGTTTAGTCTGAGCCTGTAAAGAATTTTGTAAGTGAAGGTGGAAAACCTGGAGGCAGCTGTGAAGAAAATTTGTAGAGGGATTCAAAGAGTAATATGGTCAAAGCAGCTGACTGGGAGAACAAACTTTGCAGCAGTTTCTTGAACAGCTATGATCTGAGCAAGGGTACTTATCAGAAAAAAGACCTATTAAGGGATGTTGTGACATTAGAAATGCAAAATAATGTCTGAGAGGATTCACATCTGCAAATAGCCTCTAGCCTCACAGCGTAGACACTCAGCTGAGAGGTGGAAGGAAAGTTTGGAAAGTCAGCTGTGTCAGTGGACATAACAAAAGGAGATTTTCCTGAGATTTTCTGAGTTCTAGGACTAAGAACTAATAGACTTTAGTTAGTTAATTAGTTTCTTAAGGCTAAAGAAAAACTATTTTGAAAACAGCAGAACTTCTAACCTACTTTTTGTTGAGCTATCTGACCGGGAAACCAGTTTTTTGCACATCTCTGTGACACATATGTCTTTTATCTCTCTTCTACTGCTATATCAACCTTTCCTATTGAAGCTTGTTTTTCAACTGTTTGTGTGATCTTCAAGTTTATGCAATGACTATGGGGAATAGCATTAGGGCTGGACTGTGCTTCTGTGGAGTTGGGGTGCTTGCACAGCATTCAGCTGGACCTTCTGGAGGGAATCCATAGCTTGGAGGCCAAAATGGCCTCTGCATCATGCCTAGGGTGTCGCACTGTCTTAGGAGATGCTACTGCTGTCTGGTGAGCAATTTAGCTCACTCAGTAGCTGTTGAAGGCAGAATATGTCATGCAGGGGAGCATGAGTATTTTTGCTTGCCACCTAGAAGGAAACCTCTCTGTTTTTCTATCCCACCTGTTCTTAAGACGTGAACAACACTGATTACAACCTGATACTTAATGACTGGAGTTTGATGACCGACCTGCTTGTGGAAGTTGACCTTCAGGACTGAAGAGCAGAGATGGTTTCTGTATGTAACTGTAGGTGAACATGCATTTGTACATGTATAGAAATATGTGTATGTTGAGTATTTATATATTTTTGTAACTACATATAAACACTTCACTCTATCACTCTCGTTTAGTTTCTGCTTTTGCATTACAGAGTCCATGGAGGGTAGTGACAGCAAGGAGCAGAGGTCAAAATATTAATAGGATTGTTTAATGTTATAAAAGAATTATGTTTTTCAAGGTTATTCTAATATCCTAGTCAATAGTAATACCATCACAGTGTCTTCATGTAATCAGGTTATGCTTAATAAAATATAGTGCTGAATACTCAAAATTAAAATGAAGATGGAATAGGAGAGGAAGATTATGATAAAGAAAGTAAAGTTGTCATCATCATTTTATCAAATAACTTCTACTGAACAATGGTGAGGCACCACATAGGCTCAGTGGCCTTGTGCACAGAGGTCATCTAGAGATAATACATCCTTCCCCATCACCATTTCAATTAGCTGTTTTTTTTTTTCAATTTTCTTCGAGAGCTGGCATACACTTGAAAAGCCCTGGAGCTTACTGCTTGGAGGAAGACAAATTCTCTTAATTCAAAATATGAAATCGTATAATAGACCAGGTTGGAAGGGACCTTATGTGGGAAGGGGAGTTTAGATGAGATTATCAAACACCCTGCCTAATTGCATCTTAACAACCTCCGGTGATGGGGACCCTGTTCCTGGACCATGTTCCTGGGGAGGAAGTGAAACATAAAGAGTGAGTTTTCCCCAGCTCTGAAGTGTGGGTGTAAATACTCTTTCTTATGAAATTTGCTTGAGAGAAACTTGTTCTTTCTTACTCACATTCTACAGCCAAACAAAACAGCAATCCGCAAATAAATTTGCAAAGAAGGCAAAAAAGGGGTGGAGAAGAATCTGAAGGCTGTGAGAACAAAGGAAATTATTTTTCTAAGGGGAAGGGAATGTGATTGCTCAGGAAATAATTAGACTTGTTACTTAATAAATAGTGTTTCTTCTATTTATTATGCAGTTAGAGCCTGTTTGGTGTCTATAAGGAAATAATTGATTTGACTTTTAACAGACACTTAATGAGTTATAGAATAGCTTAGAAATCTTCACACTGTGAATGGAATTGTTTTCACAGCTGATTTGTGAAATTTGTGAAGACAGGCACGGAGTTCAAAACCAAAAGTGAACTCCTCCTACATGGAAGGTTTATTTGGATCATTCTTCATGCTCAGCCCACTTGTAGCAATTGGATTAAACCTTCAAGATGAAATTTTCTTCATAAGCTTAAGGGTGTTTGAGCCTGAGGTGCTGTTGTGAAGTTCTCTTTGAAATTTTGTTTTACAAGTAGTTTCATGGTGATGGACAATATCTCATCCTGTTGCACAGAAGAAAAGAGGGCACATTAACTGCATTTTGGTGCACAGTGGATTTCTGGTGGACACACTCAGAGCCATGAATATAAGCTTCACTGTATAATTTTATCTTGGATTATTAACACATTAATAGCATGTAGAGTTTGGGGTTTCTAGAGCATGGAGACCAGAACATGCAGTGAGTACTTCTGCTGCATTTTGACTCCACCTTCAGCCCTGTACTTTGAAGAGGAGGGGTAAAAAAATACCTTCCAAGCTGGAGGGCTTAAATATCACTAGGGGAAAATTTAACTGTGATTAGTTACCAGGCTGAGAGTAAATACTGATTCATTTAAAAGTAAACGAGAGTTATCTTTCCTTCCTAACCCCAAATGTATGGGGAAAGCCATCTATACAGTCTTTAAGTAAAAATTTTTCTTTTTTTTTTAATCTTCCCTCCCACCCTCCAGTTGATCAAGGGGTATTTGTAACTGATGGACTGTAAATTTGGTGGAAATATCTATAAAGACTGAAGTTGCTTTTGCAGCTTTTGATAAGAGCTTCTGTGGAGAACAGATAAATGGAGAAAATTATTTTTTCTATTGTTATCCTTTATTAATAGGTTGTGCATGAATTTTTAGATACTACACATCTCCATAAGTAAGTGTGTACTTTTAACCCTGAGAACAGATTTTGCTAATAAAGGGAAATTTCTTTCTAATGGAATTATAAAGATTGAAATGTGGGGTTTACCCCCTCCCCTCTATTTTAAAGGAAGCCAACCATAATGCAAGTGAGAGATACAGAGAGTTGAAGAGATTGAAGGAACTCATGTTTTCAAAACACATAAGACAACTATAAACACCATAAATGCCATATTTACTCTCTTACAGTGGCTTATTAGTTTTAATACAGTAGTATTCAAGGATCTGAAGACCACTGTGCCAACACTGCTAAGACTAATGAAGAGTATTGACATGGGCTGGAGGCAAGTCACCTCTTGAGTCTCCAGTGACCAAAGGCAAAGGGGCACCCAGTGAGTGGGAGCAAATCTAGCACACGTTTGCAGCAGTGAGGCACATTCAGCATACTTGGAACACCTGACTTAGAAAGTAACATTTGAATCCTTTAATCAACCCAATATCTTTTGTAAAGGTACAGTATTTCATCCACAATCATAAGATTATGAGATGTCATAAGATTATGGTCAGGGTTATGATGGGGGTGATGATATATGCACTGTGGAAGGCCAGGTTATATCTTTTAATGCAAACTCACAACATACAACTTCTGCTGTGTTTGCAATTTGAACATATCACTTAGTCACCCATCTGTAACTGCTCTGCTGTCTTCAGAATCACCAAAACTTTTTTTTGGGTACGATGAGGGCCAGAAATGAACATACTAGTCCAGCTGGTGGGTTACAGATAACACGATCATAAAAATTGAAGTTATTCTTCAGGTAATTAGGAAGTTTGCTTATTCTATCATTAATTGTGCAGCTGTTTAATTTAAATATAATCTGATTCAAAGTGTTAAAGTTGACTCCAAGCTGAATGCTACTGTTTTCCCTGCAGTCTGCATCCTTTTCTCAGGGAAATATAAAAATCTGGAAATAAAAGGAAACCACTATTTTTTGTTTGCAAAATTACATGTTATGCCTATCTGTAATTTTTTTCTTTTTTTTTTTTTAATAAAAGGAACTTGAAGTAATGCAATTATTTCTACTGGGAAAACCCCTCAGGAGCAAGTTGTACACAGTAATTATGATTTTAGACTGAGCTGACATCTTTACTAAGTTCTGCGTTATCTTACCCTATATTAAGTATGTTCAGTTTTTGAAGTGGGTGTTTCAAATGTCTTCTCTTAATTATCACTGTGTAACTGAAGAAAAGTACAAACTCACAGCCCCATAAATGTGAAGACTAGTTTGATTTGGTTTGTTTTGATATTGTTTTTCACATATAAATCATATAGACACATCTGCGACTGAAACAGGGATAAGCCTCCTGGTGTTATCTTATTCGTTAATTGTAGGCTCTCATTTTCCAAGGCGTGTGTTGACTTGGTCTTTTCCTTATCGTGCCCTCCTCTCTTGTTTACTTGCTTATTTACTGGCAAAGCTGATTATATTTTAAACCTATCTAGGCAGAGCAAGCTTTAAAAATGAATGTCAGATTTGTTTTAATTCAGAAAGCATTTTCTTTAACAGCACGCATAGGCTCACTCAGTTTTTTCCTTTTCTTCTCCTTTTTCACACTAGAGTTTTAGAAATACCTCCTCCAGACAACAGAAGGAGGCAGGTGTTATTGAGAATAGTCTTTCTGAAAAAGCAAAGCCATTATTAAAAATACTTTCAGATGAATGTCAGTCTTTATACTTTATGATATTTAACATACATTTCAACTTTTTCTACTTTCTATTTGTGGCGTGAGGGACTTTTTGAGATGAGCCACTAAGGATACAAAACTGAGCTGCTTCTGCTCTTATGCTGCTTGTCGTGAAGTCCCAGATGGAGAAAGCCTTCCAGGATCTTGGATCTAAGCTGCCTGTTTTTCACCTGGCTATGATAGTATTAAGACTAAAATCCCATTGCAGTGCTTGTGGTTGGATGCTCTTTCATCTTAGCACTTAATAGTTATTTGGAGCTTTCAGATTGATCTTTCTGCAATATCATATGCCATTTAATTTGCAAATATTTCCAACTTTATGAAGTAGATGTGGGTTTTTTTTCCACAAGTGGAAAACTGAAAATCAGAGAGGTTGAAGCAGGAAGAACTCATGAGAGCAACAGGAGAGAGCTGATGCATTCACTAGACAGCAGCTCTTCCCTCTCTTTTGATCCCCTCCCCCGTTTTTCCATTATCATGGATTCCAGAGTAATTGCATTTATAAATAATGTTTCCTTTGATGATCGTGGCATTTTGCAGATATTAATGAGTTAAGACTAATAATATCAGCCTGGAAAGACAGGTTAGTGCTACTATTTCTGTTCTGCAAATGAAAGGTGGGGTTCACAGAGGTTGTGTGATTTGCCACAAGGTTATAAAATGCATCAGTGCCAGCATCAGGGCTGAAAGACAGGATTGAGCTCCGCTCCTTTAATAGCACCCAGTGACAAACCAGCCTCAGCTCTGTGTCACAAATTTGAGAAAACATTTTTCCTGCCATAGTATCTTGATTAATCGACTCTTCCTTGGCAGTACATGTGGTTGCAGTGTCTCAGAGTCCCAGTATCCTGTTTTGTGAACCTTTTAAAGGTCTTCTTCTCCATTTCACACAGCTGTCATATCCTGTCACGGTTATTTCATGACTAAGTAGAAAGTGTATTTTGCATCTTGTGTAAATGTGCCAAATAAAATGGGGAAATGTGAAATACAGGTGGATGAAAAGGTAGAGGTTTTATCTTGTAGAAAGTACTGAAGAGAATCTTCCAGATGTGATAAATCCGTGTCTTTAGATGATTTATGTTGCAGTTAGCTGTGCATCCAGGCAGAGAAAAATTAATAGAACAGAACCTGAAAGTTTTGGAAAACAAACAAGATAAAAGTATTTGGGGAAAAAAAACCAACCTGTTCTACACCATAACAGTAATTTCAAGCATTTCAGTCTTGGTAATCAAAAATATTTGCAGGAAAGAAAGCGAGTTCAGAAGACTCCAGAGCTAAGGAAACAGAAGAGTTTCCCGAGGTTTAAAAGGACTGCCTCCCTCAAATATTTCTGAATATGTTTCTAGATAAAGTTATAGTATCTTATGCATTCTGCTGAAATTTATCTCAGCTTATATATAGGACAAGAGGAATAATCAAGTAAGAATCTTATAATCTGTGAGTTTCCATATAACCTAAAAATATGCTGTTAGAGGATAAATAGAAATTTCAGAAATAGAAGGCAGAGTACAGTGCTTTCAATTTTATAAGGCATATGTCTGTGAAATAGACACTAAATACAGAGATCTATTCTGCCTGATTTTAGAAATATGCTGCATGCTACTACGTATCTGACAGCCCGGCGACAGCAAAGTAATGGAGGTTTGGGATGCATTTAGTGCCATGATTTTTCTAATTTCTTTTTGCATCTGCAAAGTAATTTAGTTCGTATTTTTCTGTAATTTTTTAACATTTGGTGAATTATTCAGAATTAGTTGTTCCTGCTGTTTTTCCAGTTTGGATTTGTGAAGCTTTCAAGAAAAAAAATAGATAAGACTGGACAATGTGCAAAGGCTGTGTGGTTTACTGACGATTTTTCCCCTAGTAACATCCTCTTCAATATTTATTTTTTTTTATATTTATCTTTCTAATTAATGTAGGCAAAAAATTAAAAACAGTGTTTCCCTTATGGAATACAATCCCATTTCAATTGCATGCATTTTCATTATCTGATATTTTTAGGTACTCTCCAGAAAGCCAGTTTGCTTTCTCTGAAATGTCAGTACTATTTCAAAGTTTGTATGAAAAAAGAGAGGCTGTCCCAGTGGCAAAGGGATGGCTAAAGTAAGAGTTAATGAGAATTAAGAAAGAATCACTGTGCAGAGCACTGAGAGGTTGCTTTTGGATGCTGAGTGTGGGCAGAAATCTGCTGGCAGAAATCCCGACGTACAGACGGGTCTCAGTCCTCCTCCTCTTGGACCCCAGAACTGTGTGAATCAAAGTGCCTTGCTTCTCTTGTCTAGACAGAGTTTTACCAGGGTTTACTCAGGGAGCTTTTCCTCAGGCCTCCTGATACTTATAGCTATGATACTCTTGAGCCTGCAGCCATACAGAATCTGTAATAAAAAGAATGAGACACTAGATATGGCCCTGGGAATTTCCCACACTGTAAACCGCACAGGCAGGTAGGTGTAAACCCTTGAGAAAACACTTGTGGAGGCTTCTGCAAATGAATCCTACAGGCTTTGTGCCACTGTACTTAATACACCTTACCACTGGGAATAACACTGGGACTGGTATTTTCACCCAGACTGGAAGCCACCATTTAAAGTGTTATAGTACATTCTTTTTCTTGTAGCACCTCGAGCTGTTTATATTTTATTGAATTTAATGGGTTTTTTTTCATGCTGCTGCAGATTTGCGGAACAGTTCATTAGAAAAGTATTTTAAAAACATGCTTGAGAAAGGGTTGAGGAAGCTGGATTCTTCACAGCTGGAAAGGTAAATTTGATGGGTGTTTGCTTTAAAATTATCCACAGTGAAACTTAATAATAGTGACAAGAGGGAGATAAAAAGTGCAGTTCACATGGCTTGGAGCTATCACCTCTACCTGTTTGTAGTCCTGGGAAGATATAAGTGTATTGGACTATATTATATTCTCTTAATATTGTTAAGTTGCTAAAAGTCATAAAGGTGAAACCCTTCACCGTGATCATGTTGGTTTTGTAGCAAAGGGTAAGAATCAGAGAGCATAAAATGCTAAGGGTAGGGCAATAATAGTGGACTGAGAGTAAAGACCAGACTGTAACAGAGAGGCATCTGTAATTACAACATGTCCCTTCACACATTTCCCTTCTTCCTGATTCTGGATTGCTTTAGGCGAGTATGTTTAAGGAAATTTAGGAATGTACACAAGTCCTGCCTTTTTGGACTAAAAGTTTTACAGCACTTTGTACAATGCTGGACCACTCACCATGGGACTTCCATTTACATCTTCACATTGTTTTACAGATATGACTAAATCTATTTTTTCACTAATCAGCGTGTAAGCTTTTATGGCAGGACCGACTCATTGTTATGTCTCTGTACAATGCTTAGTCCAATGGGATAATTGCTTATTATTATTCATATCAGAGCCAGCTTAAGTCTTCTCAGCAGTGTAGGCAAAATTGAATTTTGTTGCCCCTGGGAGAGCTGGCAGGGTTGGTAAGGCTCTTCAAGGGGATAAGGTGTCAGGGACATGGAGGGCTTTCAGTATTAAGACTGTCTGTGTAGATGAAATGATTGTGAGATAATGAGGATGTTGCAGAAAAAGTCTGGATTGTTTTACCTACTTAACTTCAGTTTGCCCTCTCCTGCTGAAAAGCAGGGCCCTTGCCTGATGGCCTTACAGGAGGATTGCTGCTTGGGGACTGGGCATCGGGTTCCAGGCAGTGAACAAATTACACTGTGTATCACCTGCTTTTCATAGTGTTTTATTAGTATTGCTGTTGTTGTTTTCCTCTTCCTTTGCTGTCCTAGTAATCTGTCCTTACCCAACCTGTGAGTTTCACCTTTTCCTTCCCACCAGGGTGGGAAAGGTGAGCAAGTGGCCACATGGGACTTGGTTGCTGGCCAGGGCTAAACTATGACAAAGATGAAAGCCACAGCAGAAACAGTGCAGATCTGGTACAATTCTAGTGTAGCTTCCAAAACTAGAACTCCTTCAACATTTTTTTGTTGCTAAGAAATACAAAAGTATGAGAAATGAGAAGGTGGCTGCAGCAAATCACGTTATCCATAGTCATTCAGATAGATCACTTGGTTGTAAAAGAAAGCGGTGTAGTCTTTCATGATTCATCCTAGCTAATATAATACATCTGGATAGGAAGTATTCGTTGCCTTAAATATGCTAGTTCCTTCCTACAGTTGGAGAAAAAAATAATTAAAAGCTTTTTAAAAATACATTTCCGGGCCAATATAGTTATTTGATTACTTTCAAGAAGGAAGTTAAAGGGTCTTAGAAATATTTGGTAATATAAAAGGTAGAGCATGACCCAAGGTTTTGAACTTTGCCAATGTGTTATGCTTTGCAGCTGATAATACCAGTATTAATTTAGAAGCACCAGTCTGACGACTATCAGAAAATCAAGATAAATATTTTCTTTCAGTTATTGCCCTTCTTATAATATTCTGCATAATATAGCAAAATAAATATCACTTATAGGCATGCAGTGGGAGTCCTGATCATCTTTTCTTGTACTTCTACTGATCATCTCAGTTGGTCAGCCTTGGAAACATGAAAACGATGAGGCATGTCCCTGGGATGATTACCTTTATATCCTATAGTAGAAAGGATCTTATAATATGTTTCATCAATATATTTTTTTTGTGTAGATTAAATTAAGACTGAACAATTTTAATCCTATAATACCTTGAGAGTAAAAAAGATGAGCATTATTCAGTGTTGATTAAATGCTACTTAGGTTTCTGTCAGGATGCTTCAAAACTTTTTCTGTTTCTGATACTGTCTAAAATCTGGTCATTGCTCAAGTTGGACATAATGCCTTAATTTAGAAGATAGATTACAACAGCATATTTACAATAAGTTCTTTTGTCAAAAATATAGCTTGTCTGAAAACAAATCCTGGGAGAATGGAAATTAAGGGAAAGGTTTGTATTCATTAACAAGTATTTTATTTCAGAAAAGAATATCACCATAATGTGTAATTTCTATGTGTACTTTTGGAGTATTCAGCTAGGAAATTGTCAGTCTTGAACTCTTGGGGTATTTTTTCTCAATTTCTTAACGCGAGGAATTTATATCTTCAAATACATCAAGAGAAGGAATAGCTCATTCAGTAATGCTTGTAAAGGGCTTTATGGATTTATTAAAAGATTATAAAGTTTTAGAAATTATTACAAATCTGATTTAAATAATATATTCAAGCTTAGGGTAACTAAATTTAATAACCAGTAGGAGGAGAAATGCACATCTTAGAGAAACACATGACGTGCTATCTATAATGCTGTTTACCTGATATATGAGTTGTTACCTCTCTCTGTGTCTCCCCAAAGCTGCTACCCTAGAAGGTGGCTTCTCACCTCCCCATGTGTAGAAGGAAGAACCTTATAGGCAATTGTTACCCAAACCTGTGACCTCCATTTCTACTAATGTGGCATTGCTTTTCTCATAGTAATATTCTGCCTTTCCTCATTGTTTTAGTTGTCACTCCTTACTTATTTTTATGAAGATGACTCAACAAGTCCCAAGCAATGTATTTGTACAAAATGGTGCCAAAGAATAACTGAAACATGGTAGAGTGGTGTGGTAGACCAAGAGGTAGCTTCCAAGGTGTAAAAGTTTGACATGCTAATAGTTATTAAACATAGAAAATATTGACTTTCATATTTAAAAAATAATGGGGGTGAAGTGTGACTGAGAAAAGATGAGCATTTCTGAAGGCACTAACTCTCATCTTGAAAATTTGAAAATTTGGAGTAAGTTGCAAATGTTTCCTACTTCATGAAGGGATCTTGTGGGGAGGAAGCATTAATTTGTACCGAGTATAGGAGATATGTATGTTACATAGAATATAGTCAAGATGGTAAATGTGAGCCTTTTTTCTGGCTGGAACGTATTAATGGGTTTGAGGGAAAATATTTTGTACCTGAGATTTTGGGGAAATTAGAGTTAATTTGGCTTTGTTAGTTTCATATGACTTCCTGGAAAGACTGTTAATGCAGTGTTTTGTGCATAAATGTCTTGTGGAGCTGTAAGGTTTTTGGTTTTGGAAATACCTTGTAAACTCAGCCTTGTTGCAGATTTTAATTATCAGGATTTAATTGATTATCTGCGTGAAGGACAATATGCATTTTATTTTTCTCTCTTCTTTCTTCTCATTTTTTAAATACAATATAGGCAGATATCCACACGTAATATGTTTTCAGATAATTGCATTTTAAGAAAACACAGTTACCAATAAAAATTATGCATTCCTTCAAGTTGAAATATAAAAGTATTAGAATTGCATTATATAATGATATAATGGGTTTATACAACATTTATTTATACACATACAACAACCTTACTCTCAGTATAAGAAGAACTAAAGGAATGCATTGGAAGTAAATTAATATTTCATTAAATATGGTTCAAACTTCTCTGCTGAGAGGGTGATTCTCTTGATAGTGGGATGTAAATCCTTATCTCTGCTCTATGACGTTTGACATCGCCTTCTAGTTGGCAGCAAATGAGAAATTTCAGAGTAAACAGCTACAAGCAGGCAAATATTGTAGACAAATCCAGTGCTGCTGTAGTTCTTCTGTGTAAAAGCTTCTGAGATATGATTAAAGTTGAAACCTAAATGGAGATAAAACAAATAGTCCTAGCTAAGTCCAAAAGGTAAAGCATAAGAGGTTTATTTATTTTTAGGTAATGAGATTACTGTTTAAATTGCATTTCAACCCATTATGGGACTGTTAACGTCTGTTACCTCTTTTTCTGACATTAAGTTACCATATACTGCAGATTCCAGCTAATGACTGTTTGAGGGAGACATTTAGGACATTTCCTAGGAGAGGTTAGATTCATTTTTCTACTACAGAAAAAGATTGGTTTTTTTTTAAACATACCAGTGAGTTAATTTATCTAGTTAAGGATTAATTATGATAATATGGTCCCAATGATTAGCTACCTTCAATGTAAAATTTGATTTCATATATTACAGTTGTCTAGATTAAATAGTTTGATAGTGTTTGAACTGGTATTGACCTGATGTTTTGAAAGTCCTTTTTTTGACCAATGTGGGGGAAATTTTTTTAGGGTGATGTTCTGCAACCTTGATTCATGCTGAAGAGCATTTATTTTCAGTCACTTTTTTTTCTATAAAGTGAAATTACTTTTGGTGAACAAAGTATTACTCAACATTAAAATGGTTAAATCCCTGTATGCAAATGTTGCATGTAAGAGCATGTTTTATTCACAGATGAAAGATGCTGCTTTTGGGTTTTATTTTTTTTAACTCTAAGAGAAGTAATCTTTTATACATTGAAGTTCATAAAAATTAAACTGACCTGATTATTTTTTTTTTTTTTGTGAAAGTGAACCATGCATCTTAAGCACTTATTAATCCTTTTGTAAGTGATATGACAGAATTCTGTCACAACAGGTTGAAGCATGAAAGCGAATTAATGTTTATACCAGCTGAAACCACCCCTGGTTTCCCGATGAATACTTCAGTATAGCAGACAGCTTGCTTTTCATATAAATAAAAATACATATAAAATGATAGAACCTTGCAAATACTCTCACAAATCCAATAGTTGTAGCAGAATGTCATGCAAAGGTGCTGAGCTGCACGTTGACACTATAGCCCAGATTTATTTTCCTAGAAAGTAAAAAAAAACTTCTGTCATTTATTTCTTTTCCCTTGGATTTGCTCATAGACACTCATTTAATAATAAAATTATTACCCTTTTGTAAAGCTAAGGGAAACAAGAATGCTGAGACAATAGCAAATTAGGTAATAACACACCAGCAAATTCTGTATTAATTGCCTAGTGAATTAAACACTTCTTATTTAAAAGAAACAGGCGTAACTACTTGACATAAAAATGCATTCAAAGGAAGAAGGTCAAGGAGGAAATCTCCATGTCAATATGATGCATCCACTTTCATCTGTAAATTCTAAACCACAATAGGTTGCAAATGTTTGCTGCTTCAAAATAGGAACCTGTGAGGAAGAAACATTTCTTTCTACTTCACATATATCTAATATGATCAAGAAATACTCCCAGTATATCTATGCCTTTTGTCTGGTCATGGTATATTGATGGGTTTGAGGAAAAATATTCAGCTCTATTTGGGATTTTTGGAAAGTGGAGTTGGTTTGGGTTTGTTTTCATTTAATGTTAATGGCAATGATGATGATATTTGATAATGATTTCCTTGGGGGTACTGAATCTATATTCTTCAGGATTGACTGTACTGTCTAAGATGGAGCAGACTTTGATTTAACTGTGTAAGTGTAGCCCTGCGTGCCAGAACTGAGCAGATATGATGTCTAATTGAAAAGAACAGCTATGTGGCTGAGAGTAATGGAGATTAATTAGTGTAGTGTTATTGCTGGAGAATTGTTTGTGATAAATTTTGCAGTTATTTTGAATACAACATGAATATGAAAGAATGGATTATAATTGGCATGGGGTTGAAGGATGTCCCAGTTTATTTACTCTCTCTATTACATTTTTCCTCCCTAAGTTGTTTTTTTTTTCCAGACCAGATGTTTCTTCCTGTACTTAGTTTTAGTAAATGGTTTGAATACTTGACATCAAATTCTGTCAATGTCTAAATAGGTTTAATGTTTCTTTCAGTAACATTTCCCCATATGTATACTAGGGTTGCAACTGGCTGGCCAAACAGGATTTGTTCAAGTAAGGATTTGAACCTGGAACAATAATGCAGCTTTAGCATCTTCCCCTACAAAATCCCATTAAATATCCTTAAATTATTCTCTTATGTCAGTTTTGATTATGTTGCAAGTACTCTACAGTTTGAAACACTGGTATGATAATAATATGCTATATTCATAAAGTATTAGAATTTTTCCATAATTAGTTCAATTTGTAATTTAAAATATTAAGATAGAAAAACAGTGGGGTATTTTTTTAGCAAATTGCATGTAAAAGATGACTGCAGCAATATTAGTAAAAGGCAGGAAGCTATATCATTGCTAATCAATCTAGAGAGCTCTGTCTCTTACAGATGTCAATACAAAGTTAAGTGCTAAAATAATTGTAGTGTAGGCTTTCTCATAATTACTGTTGTTCATTTGGTATGTTGTGCAAAAAAAGAAAAGGGGAATTTGCTTTGCAGTCAGCAGCCGCAAATCTCTAAGGAGAAGGAAAGAAGATAGCAGAAGGCTGATAGTCATCCATCATTCCTGACAATTTCACAGCCTAGAATAACTTGACAGAGACCCAGAACAAAATGTTGTTGAGAATTGAATGCTGCTAAGCTGAGTGAATTGACTTTCTGATGTCAAAGCAGGACCTGCTTTTAGTGGCTGATGATTTTCCTTTTCGGATTTCCGAATCACTGATGTTTAAACTGCCTCGTGGTATGAATGCTCTGAGCAGATTTGGAAACTGGGAAACTGTTTTAAAACTTTCTCTCTAGATCTTCTTAAGGACTTTATAAGATAATGTGATTGTGGTCAGGACGTGGCTGGGTTTGAATCACATTTATTAGTGAGGAGGATTCGATCTTTGCATCGTCTTGCTCCAGACGGTCAGAGGCAGGCGTAAGGCATCGGAATTGTTCCTAACGGATCTTGAAGCAGGGAATTTTTCAAAACCTGTCTCATGTCATCTCAATTTGTTGTTAGGGCTGTTCTAGCCACTTTTTACTGGCCTTGGAAAGGTGTGCTCTTTTGGCTCCGTTTAGAACACAGGACTGGATTAACTGCACTTCAATCTCCGTTTTAATGTTTAATTTTTAAATTATAACACTCTTGCACTGTGCTTAGAATAGGTGTAAAATCTCTTCATTATAACATTAGTATTTAAGTAGCATTAGTATAGGAAGGAGATGATTTTCCAGCTATTTATTTAGAAAAAAAAACCCATGATATTGGAAATGTTCCTAAATTATGATAATTAGACATTTATTTACCAATAAATATTGCCAGTTTCATCTACTATTCAAGGACTAACTTCCTAAATTGCTTACAGCCATTAAAATGCATGAAGAACACAAACTGCAGGGTTGAAATGGAAAGAGCTCTTGTTTTGTAAAAGGTCCATTCTGCCTTAGAAGTGTAAAAGAAGTGGAATGTAAATCGGAGGCGTGGGCTAAGCATGCCATCACTGATCAATAATGCAGAAGGTTTAGCAGCTTTATTTGTAAACCTAACAGCACAGATTCAGTCAGAATGGGGCCTTGTACTGTACATGCAGGTATTTAAAGGTTAGGAACAAGGAATTTCATTAGTCTGGAAAATCCTCTGCTGTCTTTCCCCAATCTCTTTGATATCCTTCCAAAAATATTCTCACGGGTTTTTTTTTGGGTTTTTTTTTTTTGTTTGTTTGTTTTTTGTTTGTTTTGTAATTAATAAATGTGTTACTAGTACAGTGCTTCATTGCTAGCTCAACTCCACTAAAAATTAGGATAAGGAGCAGACATTTTCAAAGTGCCTTGATTCCCAGTAATGTCATTATAGCAACCATCTTTATGTTAATGTAGTTATAGCTGGTATAAAAAGGTTACAGTATGAAGTCTGCTAGCCTACAACATTTTATATCTGTTTCCAGTTTGCTTAAAAAAAGGCATGATGCCTAATAGACTGAGGCATAGATCTAGTATTTTATGGCATCCACTGAAACCCTAAAGCAGCACTGAGAGACATAAACCTGAAAATTGGCAGGATAGTTTTATTGTATCTTGGCACTAAAATGAAAAAAAAAAAAATCCAATGCAACACCCTATGTAACCTAGTGTGGTCCCTTCCCTCTCCCTTCCCTTCCTTTCATTGCAAAAAAGAAAAAAAAAACCCTTAACCTTTACTAAGAGTTGAAGAATAACATACTAATAGAGCAAAAAAGCCAGACATTCTCCATCTGAAATTTAGGACAATTGTATTCTGCACTTATCTAGAGGTCTTACCTAATCAATATATTCCATCCAAACAGAGGTTTCTAGGGATAAAATAACTGTCATTGTCACATACTTGTCAAATCTTATTTCTTTTGAAGTTATATCAAATATTTTGTCTCTCATTTATTTTGTCAAAGATATAAGAGCTTTATGGAAGACAGTTTTCAATGAAGCTCTTGTATCTTCTTTACTGACAGTTATGTTGTAACTAGGTAGTTATATGCATTTCTGTGATGTAGAAACATGCCAGAATCTTTTTTTTTTACAAGGACTAAATGTTTAAAAGAATGGATATATTTGAATTTTTATGTGGATGTCGAAAAAGAATATTTGAGGTTTTAATAATTCATTATTTTCAAGTACTTTTTAGCTTTAGGATGTAGAACAGAAGTTTGTTTGCAGATTGCAGAGTTTCTACAAATGCTTTTCAAGTGATCTGAAGTTGTCATCTGTCTGACAAAGATATTTTGTTTGAGATATTCATCATTTTGTGACGCTTGTGTTTTGTTTACACTGCTTCAGTAATTCACTTCTGGGACTAAAACTTGCTTTTGAGGTTTAGGCACACTGCAGGATGCCAAGAAAGCATCAGATTCTTCTGTATTTGAAAGCTTTTGGGCCATCAAGAGATCAAAAACTGCCAGAATCAAACCTGAGATCTGCCATTATAAATAAGGCACTGACAATTCTTATTGTGAGAGGTCATCCCAGGGGTGAAAGAAGCAAAGAGAACTGAATTGCCCTGGCTTTTTCCCTAAGAAAAATCTGTATATACAATGCTATATTTCCTTGGGAAACTGATGTATACATAATACACTGAAATCTGCCATAAAATGTTCTGTTAGTGAAATAACCACGTTAGATCCCTTAAACATCTATTGGGGGTAAAATATATCTTAAAACTTGGTTGTGGTCAGCAAAACCAAATTCTTGGGATAAGAGCTGCCCTGGTTTTGAACTGTAATGTTCTCTGCTAATCTTGTATTCATATACAGAAACATATGATATGCAAAGAAAATATTTTTATAAACATTGAAACAGATCTTGGGAATTTACCAGACCATTTCTAAGGTTTATCTTCCATGCAGATAGAAAGGATTATAATTTTTTACCAATTCTGATAAGTTTCACAGGTCTTTTCAGCAAAAGTAAGTAACTATAGTAATTCTGCACAGTTGCTACTGCTTATGATTGTGATAAGACACACTTCCTTTTCCCAACTGCATTTTAGCAGAGTTTTAAAAATAATATACGTGCTGTTAATGTGATTAAAACCCTGAAGCTATTTACAGAAGACTTCATATATGTTTCTGTCTGAATGTCTTTCAATTTTTCTACTTGTTTGCTGTTGGTAAGGGCATAATGCAAAACTACCGTGGTTATCACGTTAAAACTTAGCAATAAGATCATCCAAGCAAATGTCTAGAAGAATGTTATTTCAGAACGATCTATAAGAATTGTTCAATAAAGAAAATGTTCCTTATATGTATAATTCAGCTTTATCTCTATTGATTTGTTCATATTTTTAATGGGTTTTAGAATTGTCAGTGTTCTAGTAAAATATCGTGTAATCCAGTTTACGGTTAGGGTAATAGAGTTACAAACTTGGACAAAATTTTAATCTATCCTGCAAGTTTGGGTTGTTTTTCCTTTTTCCTATAGACATGCTTTTCTCAGTCAATTACTTGGGGAAGAAAAGTCTTAAAGCACGAGCTGTGAGCACAGTGTGAGAAAAGGAATCGTTCTCTCCAAAAGAGGGTACACCGTGGTGTAGACAAACTTATAGCACTATTAAACTGCCTTTATACATAAAGAAAGCACAGGTATTGCTTGATGTGAATGGATTATTTGTTGTGCTGTAGTTGTCACCTGAGGAAGGAAGGTCCCCAGTTCAGGGAGTCTTTGGTGGCAAAGTTTTAATCTGTGCTATCACAGAGCTCTCATGACTCAGCTTCCCCACGCTGGGGATTGCAGCAGCTGAGGTGAGAGTTTACTATTTAGATTGCTTTGATTTATGCCAAGGAAATCCCTAATGTTCCACAACTAGGGCAGTGCTAAGCCATGTATTTTACCCTCTTGAGACATGCTGCGTGTTCCTCTTGCAGCTGACACCCCAAATCTGAATCACCACTTTATTTCTCACAGTCACATTTACAGCTTAAGTCTTTGTTCCTGGCATATCCAGAATTCCTGTTGAATTCAGTGTCAAGTGTGCAAGGATCACAGAATAACTTCCTCTCATCTAATGGGCATTTGTGTTTTGTTGACAGAGCACTGGCACAATTTTTGGGGGAACTCCTTGTTATTTTTGAAGCACATATTGGTGATTTTTATTTTTCTGGTCTCCTTCTAATGCCACTGTATACACTTATTTTTGTTCTTATTTTCCTGCCTCCCTTGTGATAAGTGAGTTCCTTCCCAAGTTTGACCACAAAAGTAGTTGTTGCAGACTTTGACTTTGTGATATATGGTTATAGTCTGGCTGTCAGAGCACTGTTCATGATGTGATAACTATAGATTCAAGTAAAATCAGAGGAAGGCTTGTCATATGCGTTGCTGAGAAAAAATTTAAAAAAATAGACCAGTAAACTGCATTAGTGTTTTGGGAAGCTTGCTTAGAGTTTAAATGTTTACTCCAGAAAACAAAAGCTACGAAACTTTGTAAAGGAACTGACAAATTTCTCTTCAGTTGCAAATATTTTTGCTAATATTATGTATCTTCTGCTGTTATGATTTTTCAAATTCTACAAGTCTGAAAGAAAAAATATTTACATATTGTTTCCAAAAAGCCTCTTGTATCTTTTCCAGCAGGAAAAAAAATTGAACACCATAAAGTGTGAAAGATTTTTTTGCAGCATCATAGTTAATATTGAGATTTTGCATCAAAATACTGTGTTATGAAGCCGTGCTGTCAATTTTTGCATTTCTCCACAAGGATTTTGAGTATTCCACCAAACTGGCATAATAAAGAATATAGAGTTTACCTGTTAAAATGTAGAAATCATTCATAGTAACCTCGTAGCTGTAGCCTGCTGTTATTTTAGCTTTGCAGAAGAACAAGCAGCCATTCAGAGCTGATGTTTTCTCTACCAAGAGAGCACTTTAAAGCAGATTCCAGCACTATCTTTTGGAAGTGAGCTGAAGTAAAATCAAATCTGTAAGATACTGAAAGGGGCTTTGGTCATATAAGATATGATTTCTTTAGAGAAGATGCTCAGCTCTGTACCATATTTATCTCCTTTTGGAGACTCCTTTTTGGTGGAAAATTACCAGAATTTGTGCTGAGACTTGCTCTGTATCTAGGCAATGTTTCTTATAACTTAATATAATATAATGGTTTCAGCAAAGTACCATATAGTCAATACTTCAAAACCAATAAAGATGAGTGATCCATTCTCAAATTCATGCAGCGTTTCAGATTGATTTACATAAACTAACAAAACAATATTACATTTAAAGTTGATCTGCAACAGTAATAAAAATGTTCCTGCATCCCAAAGCTGCAGAAACATCACTTCCAATCTATAGTGATCAGATGCTAAGGATAAATTGTACCTATGGGATTTTGGCAAATCCAGCATCTTTTTCCCATCTTGCTAGGCTGTCTTAAATCCTGAATCAGAAATCCACCCCTATTCAGGGAAACGTGTTTGCTTAAATGTAAGTCTCTGGGAACACTTAAATGTGAGGCTAAATATTTATGTGTTTGAGAGCTTTTCTGAATATGAATGTTCTTTTATCCATGTTTAAAGCTTAGTCAGGACAAAATGTAAGATTTACCTGTGGCATTTGAAAACAGAAATGGCTGGACTGCAGTTACACTGCAAGCTCCAGTAATGATGCTTTATCAATATTAGGTGGGGTTTTTTTCCCCCCTCAAGTTGAGGTTGGAGCCAGGGAAGGATGACACCTGTGTTACACAAATGCAGCACAGGGCACATCATTGCTTTAAGACACTTAACTCTCCTATTGAAATCCTCATGGTCTATGTGTTTAGCTGTTCTGTTCTGACACTGCCAGAACATGTTTATTCACACACTGCGAATCACCTTCGCAAACAGACAGAGATCATCATTTGAATCTAACATTCAGCATTTCAGCTTCAGAATGGGATTTTCAAAGCTGAGAGGACAATTCATATATCCCTTTACTATTATGGTTGGTTAAGGCAGTTCTGAGATCTTATTCTAAATGTCAAACAGACAGATACACGAAAATAGCAGGAACTAGATCCGATTTCCTTCTACTTAACCTTGAGATTTCTTTCAAAGCACAAAACTTTGAATAGTCTGTTAGTACATGAGTTGGACTCTTAGAGTAGAATTCAAGGTAGTGAAAAATTGAAAATACAAGAAATAGTGCTGAAGTACTGTAGAAATCATAAGCAGTTTTTTCAAATCAATACCACAAGCTACTGGTTGTCAATGTTAAGATTCCAATGTACACTAACATATCGATTACATTTTCTTATAGAAATTGGTGAATTGTGTGAAAGTTGCAGTATTGCAAAAGGATTCAGCTAGAAAGAGCCAGAAAAAAGAGTATTTTAACTGCAGTGAAAATAGAAGGGGATGTTAATACTTCAAAGGAAAACAAGAGGGCACATGCTATAACAATATCCCTTAGTTTCATGAATTTCATAACATATAGTTTATATTTTTCTGCAAAACCCCTTTGTTGGGTGCTTTTTTTCATCATCAGTTGCTGTGGTTAGAACCCAATTCTGTGTAAGTGAACTACACAATATGGGTAAACCTTTATGCCATTACTATGCAGAACCATGTGTGGAAGAACATAGAAGGTTCAAAGGTTTCATTGTAATAGCAACCAAAACGCTTGGATTAAAGAGAAGAGAAAAACAGGGGCCTCCATGAATAACCTAGACACAAACCCCATCTGTGCTTAGTTACTGGAGAAGTAAATAGAGAGGTTTTGTACATTTGCAAGGCTATGATCCCAGTAATGCAACCAGGACCATTGGCAGCAGTAACTAGTGGTTGTATACATCAAAACATCTTTGTTTTTGTAACCCATCAGAGAACACTGAGGCAAATATATCAGTGCTGGTTATGAGCTCTCCCATATATCCTGCCTTGCTTTCAGTGTGTTATCTCCCTTTCCCCCACAGGTTTTTCCCACCAGTTCCAGACAAACAATAGCTTGTAACTGTGAAAAATACCAGCTGCAAAAAATCCAAAGTAAACAATTGCTGGAAAAGCTTCATCCAAATCTCTTCCTTAACAGGGCTTTCTTTATCTGCCTTTTGCTTCTCACAAGGACCTACACTTGAAAAAGCTTTTTTCTTTCTCATCTTCCAGCCTGGGCATCAGATAGATTGCTGCCTTTGTATTTGTGTGGTATTTAAATTGTGATTATTACCTTCTGTGTTTTTGAGAGTTGAGCAAAATCATGATCCATACAAAAATCACTGCCTCTCTCATTGTTAGTGCCACTCTCACCTCCAGTCTTGCAGTATTTCTGTGAGAGTGTCGGTTTTCAGCACTCCACTTGCATGCTTTAAGCTTGTGTAATTGCAGCTATATGTCACTTTGGTACCTATCATAAGTGTATCTCTTACCAGTAAGAGAGGCTTTGATTCTGGATCAGAGGTTGGCTGTTGCACATAACGAGGATCTCAGAAAAGTGGACTCCATAGAGAAGAAAGAACGAGTGAGCAGACTGTTCCCACCTGAACTTAGTACTTGCCACTTCTTTCTCTGGTCTTCAGTAGCTCACTTTACACTAGTGCTCACAAATATAGACTTTTTTTTTTTCTTCATATAACTGTTCCCTATAACTGTGATGGGGTGACTTCTCTTGCCCCTTTTCCCAGATCAATGTAATTGTTTTGGGGCCTCCTGTGGGTCCTGCACCTTGTACAGGATTTGGACCAGAAAACATTTCACTCGTAGCATTATCTTTTTGAATCACCAAGAGTATGTAATTATTAGGAGTATTTAAAATCCTACCAAACTTTGCAGCATTTCTTTGCACTGACTAAATAATTTCCATTAGGAAAAGGAAAACTTAAGTCTTTTCAGCTGCTTCCTCTTGAGGGATGTAAGATATCAGCAATTTTTGCTAACATGTTCCAAAACAGCCAGCTGTTACTATCCACCTGCAGCCATAATATTGATTGAAAAGAACATAGAACCTAAACATGGATAGCTTCTGTAATTATGTAGAAAAAATTTAATACATGACTCTACTTCAGATGTCATCTGGCAGTGGCTGTTACATGGCATGGAACACGTTAGGAAATAATTTATCTGGTTGAGAAAGTCTCAGTGAAATACCACACACTGTTTCCTTATTTTATATTTCAACTGATTCCTGAACATATTACCAGTGTATATGGAGAAAGTCAATGACACGACCAACAGGGCTCAGACGTCCTGTCACATATCAGATTAAAAACTGCTTACATAATCCTGCAGCGCTGCCATTTCCTAGCAGAGTAACTAGAAGCGGCTCTTTTGCCAAAGACTGTGTCTATATGAAAAGATTGGAAACAGAAAATTAAAGTACCTTTTTCTCCAGAGCTGATTAAATAAAAATGCCTTCTTTTGCAAATATTTTGACCTTTTGCTACAGAAAATGGAAAAAGTTTGGCAAGAAACTTTCAGCTTCAAACCTGTTTTAAATACCTCTGTATCCTGGCTATATGACCCACCAGGACCCTTCTGATTTTCTTTTCAATGAATCAACACAATGTAACATATTTCTTGTGACACATTTGCAATTTGATTGGAGATTATTGGCCCAAGGAAGCAAGCAACATGAGTTGGTCTAATTGCGCCACTGCTGGCTTTCTAAACGGACATTTTTGAGTTTTTAGTTGAAAGTCTCAGATTGCTGATGTTCAGATAAAAAGTAAGAACTTAAAAAGTTGACTTCTGTTGGCAGAGAAGAGTGTTCATTAACAAATTTGCCATATTTCTAAGAGGGGTTGAAAGGGAAAGCATGGAGTGACTCCTGCCCTCACAGTTTTTAAGTTCAACGGATCATGCACAGAAGCCAGCTTAGGGGTCAGTCCATGGCATGACACTGAATGGGGAATAGCAGTTCCTCTGTGGATCCCTTTGAAAGCTTTCTGATAGGGGATACACAGTGTCTCCCTTCCCTGGACCTAAGTGAGATAACACAGATGTTGACAGTGAATTTCCAAATGGGAAATGCTGCCTTACTGAGGTGTTGCATCTCCTGCATATCGGTGCTTAGGTGTATTAGTTTGGAGGTGAAGGAAGGCAAGCTAGGCAGGGCAGATGCTTAAACTGGTAATGATTTTTTTGGCATTAAGGTACAGTTACACCCCATTACTAAAAAAAACAAACCACTAATTCAGTTTACAGGTGTTGGGCTACCATAAACACCAAGAATATCTCAAATAGACAGACAAACTCCATGATGAACACTAAGCTTTGCTGTAATTAGCATAGCAGTAGATCAGAGGTCTTGCTGTAGTAAAACCCTTACTTTAATGCTGCTCTTCATAACCTCCCAAATTTAGTGTTTACCTTTTAAGTAGCTAAACTTAAGAGCTCAATCCAGGAAAAGAATCCTATCACTTAGAACCCACAGACATTTGCTGTAGTGTTTTCCTAAGACTTGCTTACCTGCCAATCAGTAGTTAACAAGACACAGATGCAATTTATAAGCGAGTCTGGTGGAGCTCTGTGTGGTTCTAGTCATCTTCCTGCAGTAGGTGAGTCTTTATTTTCCCCTCTGGAGCATCAGCAGGTTTTGAAAACTCCTTAGCTCAAGAGGAAAAAGCTAAATGCTATCAATGTTAAAAAACTTGTTCCATTTGAAAGGATGTGTGTTTGTACAATGGGAGAAAGAAAGTAAAGGTTATTTTAAAATGTTAGCAGTAATGAATGATTTAAATTTAAAAGGTCAGAAAAATGAGATTTATAACTTTTGGTTAGGGATTTTGCACAGACCTGACTGCTAAATTATTTGTTTTCTTCAGCATTGAGAACAGTTGCAAGTGACACTTTTTTCCTCTCTAGTTTAAAGTCCCTGTGGTATAATTTATTTCTGTATGGCTTTGTATAAGGTGCTTTGTCAGGAAAGATCCCAAAGACCTTCTAACAGGAATACAGAAATGCAGCATGTTTTGAGAAGGCAGTAGTCCTGTGAAGCTGGTTTCTCACATTCAGAAATGGTGACTCAATATCTCAGAAATCCTGGGATTGGAAGTTAATTTTTAGTTTATTGGGTTTTTTTTTTTTTTTTTGTGTTTTGTTCTTTAATGGAATACAATGCAATTCTAAAGGAGACCTGCTCTTTAAAGGGATGAACACTTTCCTTTATAAAAGAAAAAGGATTTTTGAAAGAAAAGGAAAGAATAATCAAGATTCTTGTCAAAGAAAGAAACCAGCTCACAAAAAGCTGCAGGTTTCAGGTATCCACAAAACACTGCAATATTTCAAGAATCAGGAGAAGAGGAAATCAAGGCATCAAGCAGTGTGAAGCCAAGCTCCATGGTACCTAGGACCTTTGGATCTCACATGCTCATTCAGGGCACAAAGACTCAGGCTCAATTTCAGCTGAAAGGTCTCAGTATTACTACTTAGTACCCACTTCTCTCACCATGGCTGGTTAAATGATCAGATTGTTCCTGCCTGATGTTAACCAATTGTTCCCAAGGTACTTTGCCAGCTCACAGTGAAGTTTGTCTCATACTTGTAGGATCCAGCATTGTCCACTACATTGATACTAGTATGCAATTAATATGAATTATATTTCATAATTGTTAATTTTTAATATGTATATGACATTAATTTGAGAATGCCTGACACTTCCACTGCAAACCCTCTTTTCAGTTTAGTTATAACTCCTTGTAATGATTTGAGACAATTTTCTGTGCCAGGTGTCTGCCTCAGGCAGAATTTTGTGGTGCTCTTCAGTTTGTTTGTTTTGGTTTTTTCTTCTTTTAATGTCAGCCAAAGCAGCTCAGCTATTCCTGAGAAGTCGGCTAGGGAAAACTATGCAAAATAAACCTGGCAGCCTTTTTGAAGGGACCTAGCGTGTCTTTATCCTGTGGGAATGCTCTTAACCTTTGAAAAGGTGTGACTATTCTTTTGGATACCTGTTGTGTATGTTCAGATGGAAAACCTGCCAGAATGGGGGTGAACAAGGAAAGTTTGGGAGATCACAGTTCACCCTGTGCTCATATAGGCCTCTTGGAACATGATATTCGGTATAACCATCCAGGCTCAATGCCTTCATTTCTAAACAATACCTACCCTGGCATGTTCTTGACCCCCAAAAAACTATCAGCTTTCCTTCCAGGAAACTGCAAACTTCTTGTAATAAGATAAAATGTGTGAAATATTTCATCCATTTTTCCCCTTGTGTTCAAGTTTCAACTTCATTTTGCTTAAGCTAAAAATACTGGGCATCCTTAAACATCTGCTTTTATTTTTAATTCCTGAAAAAAGTTTGCAAAGGACTATTGGGAAAAGGAGATTTAATCAGTAAATTTTAAGGCTAAATCCCAAGTTTTACTTGGTGGTGTCCTGAAGGGCTTTTCTGCACTGTTCCTCTTCCATCTACTCAGAAGATTCAGATCAGTTTGTCACAATATTGCAGTGGATTGAAAATGTATCGTGACTGAAGTGAAATTACACGACTATCATTTCATGTACAGCATCAGTTTGAGTATTGCATCTTTTAGTGGTATTCATACTCTCCAAAATGAAAACAAGTATTTTTATGGTAAAGATTTCTGCCATTTTTCTCTGGATTGATGCTCTGGAAACCAGAGGAATTTCTAGGGAATTTGTAAATACGTCTCATCTAGTTTTATTTTCTTAGCTTGACGCTTATTTTTAAAAGAAAAGCTGCTTTTTTTTCTTTTTTCTTCCCTTCATTTATGGTATTGAAATTATATTGCTTATTAAACCCATTACATATCTCTATAATTCACAAAAACTTACAGAATAGTGATAATTTCCTTAGAAAATAATGTTTTAGCATGCATAGCATATATCTAGTCCCGTCGCTCTTTACAGTGCATAACTGGTGTGTTAAAGAATGTCAGTATAGACAAAAAATGACTAAATATGAGATTTGTTCAGCAACTGTGTGATTGCTGTATCACAACCTTTTTATCACAGCGCTCAGTTCAGAGCTGTTTGCCTGCCTTATTCAGCAAGCCACATGTTTTTCCAGCTAAGGTGTGTACAGTGTAGTCATTACATTTTTGCACACTTCACTGGCTGAGCTGCGTGGACGGCTCTAACTATCACCAGGAATACTTGACTGGGTTCAGCTGCTTATTTGAGTGCTCCAGTTTGTGTGCTTTATTACTTCAGTGGTGTATGTTGATAAAGTTCTGCTCTGTGCTGTTAAATTCTCGGTCCTGCCAATCTCACTCCAGACCATGCTGAGAGAACTGCACGCGTTGCTAAGTGCTTACTCCGCGGTGAACGCGAGCGGTTGAAATGTTATAATCTGCAGTGTTTTGTTAAATGAGCTGCATATTTTTGTTTTTTATATACATTGCTTACCCAGTTGTGTACATTTGCCCAACTCATTATACAAAATAAGCTTGATTGGAATAAGAACATTCTCTACCAGCTGTCTGCTCTGAGTCAGTATGGAACAAAATTAGCAACTTTCTCTTTCCAACAGTGGCATGATTGCATCCAAAGTTTGAGGCAATTGGTTTGGAGATCTTGTTTGTTTCATTCACTCCATGCAAACATCAAGATTAACAAACCAATTTGTTGCAACTTAATTTGTTTTCACAAATATGAACAGAGTTAAGTAACAGAGGAAAAACTCAGCATTCTAATACAGGAAAATGCTTCCACGTAGAGTATGGAATATACACGCTTATATATATATATATCTACATAGACTGAAATATAATCACCTAGCAGACCAATACATTGCAGACATATGAAAGTGGAAAACAACTAGAGGGCTCCCAAGATGGATATTTGACTGGATAAGCAATATTCTAAATAGTTAAAATTACACATATAATGTTTTGTAAATTAAGTGGATGCTTTCATCAGGAGTTACAAAAATCAGCTCATTTCATGGCCATTAGGAAAAATACCACAATAGACAATATAGATGAAAATTCAAGTGCAGGGATACGTAGTTGCTCATTAACATTGGTGCAATATTGAATTGATATCTTTTAAAAAGTGTTTTTTGCAACTTGCTGGTTTTTTTAGTCACTCCCAGTAAAATCTACAAGTTATTTTTAGATTTTGTTTGACTAACTTGCAGATTTTGCTTATGTAGCAGCTTGTTCTTCCGTTTTGGAAATCTCCAGCACTACCTCACCTCAAAAAATAATAAAAAAATAATAAAAAAAATCTTATTTTTTTCCTTGAGTATAGGGATTCTCAATCTGAACTATATATTTTACCTAGATTCCTACCTGCCCCACAGACACAAGTAAATGTGCCTGGCTCCTGTTGAGAGTGTTCCACTGTTGATTGCTCTCAATTTAATGTTTTAATTAACTTCTCTGAGCAGACTAATAGGAAGGTCCATGTTTTGGGTTTGGTTTTGGGGATTTTTTTTTAATTTTACATATGAAAGTTTAATAGATCATACAACTTTAGTAAAAATTCTTTGATTTTATATAATGACCATTTAATGCTCTGACTTCTAATAACCTATTATTTATGAGCATAAACATTAAAACATTTTATTCTAAAAACAAATGTGAATGCCTGCAGACAAATATAATTTTTAGTGGTCTGTCTTCACTGATACCTGTGGGAAAGAAATTTAAAGAGAGAGATACAAATGGAAGTTATTAGTATATCCTGGATCATGATATCAAAATTAGAAAGAATATTAACTCTGTCCCAACTGAAACCAGGAAAGCTCAGTGTTCATATTTTGGTTTCTCAGTGTATATTAATGTCAGGTATCAAGAGTACGAGGCACCACCTATACTGGATTTAATATCTGATAAGTAAATGTGTTACATGAGATGGGCAAGATCCAAGCTAGACTTTCTTAACAGAAACAGAATAGGTAATTTTGCATAAAATGACTTACAGCAGACAGATGGCAAAGAAGAAGGTTTTCTCTTCTCCCGGTATGAATTTACTTTCAGTATCGGTACATTCCTAGTAAGATCTAGATTTTACTCTTCCTTTGAACTGTTAAGTATCAACTACATTTTTTCCAAATTATTGGTGTAAACTGAGATCAGATTTGGATTCTTCTCTGTCATATTCATACATATGATAGCTGTGTGTAACTTCTACTGGTGTGTACCCTGTACAGTTTCTGCAGAAAAAAATCTTCTTTCTGACAAGGGAAGTGAAGAGAAATATTCCATTCTTTGGGAAAGAACATCAGAAATCTGTAGTTTTTCTTGCTGTGGTGTGAGGCCTGAGCAGGTTGAAAGAAGCAACTAGGAAACTTTAAGAGATGAAGCAGTGGGAAGGTTTCTGTGAGGACTGCAACCCTGTCTCCCAGCTTTCTACCAACCCCTCTAGCAGTAACCACAGCAAACTGGACTTGCTTTTCTGTTTTCAGATCTGGGTAACCTATTTCTTTGTATGACTGGGATACTTACTGAAAAATCAGCATAATACATTGAAAATGTACATTCAAGGAAATCACTTCAGTGTAAAACAAGATCGATTCTTAAATACTAGGAGCACACAGGGTACCCATTGTTTGAGATCTATGGAAAGTAACAGTGATCCATAAGGTGCACATCTATTCCATAGATTTTCTGTGGATATTGTTATGCAGCTGCTATATGTAATACATATATAAGCTCTTTCATAATTTATACCTAAACTTTTTTGTTTTTTTTCTTCCCCTCCAGAGAGTAATTTTTAATGTTGTCAACTTCAGCAAGACAAAAAGCCTCTATAGAGATGGGATGGCTCCTATGGTGAAATCCACAAGCAGACCAAAATGGTAAGTTATCCTTTCAAAGACTTTTAATGAGATTAAAGTGTTTTACTTGGTGCTTTCTTATAGTGAAGACCCTGTGACTCAGGTGCAGCTTTTGCTAAGAGTGAGAGAGAACTTTGATACAGATGCAGTGTTGTGAGGATGGGTTCCCTTTGGAGCAGATGGATGTTATAAACTCAGAAGGCCCCTTCCAGCCTTGCTGTGGAGGTGTATTGTAGGGACTTGCTTCAAGTCCTGTGACCGAAATGATGATGACTGTTCAAGCAAACTGCACAGTCAGTGCAGTAACTGGGCCTAGGCCAGATTACTTTTGGTGACAGTCTCACTGCCCAACTGTTAGTGCAGTCCCTGGCCCAGTTTTGGCTAGTTAGCAGTCAAAACCTTGCTAATTTTGTCAGCTAGCAGTCGCCCAAACAAAGCCTGCAAACAATATGGGAGATGGACTGGGTCTGGACTTGTTCCACAGGCTGTGTGTGGTTGTTCCCCATGATTGGGGTGGTTGGAGCTTAGTGGAACACTGTGAGCTGTGCCATATGTCTTGACCTCATCTGAATAAGCAGTTTATGGGCTGCTTTCTCTAAGACAGGAGGATAGACAACCTGGTGTGAGGTACATGATGTATGCCCCACAGAAAGACATGCACATATCAAACACATGAATACCCATATAGATTGTACATTTTCTCAAAGCAAATGTAATTAAATGTCTACTGTGAATAATAATATGCAAATCTAATGAGTCCTAATGCATGCAAGACTCCCAAGAATTATATAATTTGCTTTTAACTAGGAGACTTGTTTGAATATGTATAGTGATATGGATAGTGAATATGGATAGTTAGGCTCTAAGTGTATAGTAATGTATGCTTGTAAGCCTGTACAGCTGCTTCTTTTTATTGCATAATTAATAATACATTTGACCAACCTGCACACTATCTTAGCTTTATAAACAGGTCTTTCTTAAATACTTCAGCTGGCACAAAGTATCTACCCGCAGATGTTAACTTTTGGTGGTCATAAGATCATTGTTACTGTGTGGCTGCCAACAGAATGGCTCCCTGGTTTTTTTATCTGGATGGTAAGGTCATATGGACAGAAGAGCTGCCTCACAATGTGGTTAGTGGATGAAGTCAAGTCCAGCTCAATAGGAGCTTGTAATAACATTGGAAATTAATTTTAAAAATCCATTGCATTTAGTGTTTCTGTAGCAAAAGTCATGTTAATTGTGTTTACTATTTAACTTCAGAAAAATCTTTTTGGGCATTTCAGGGTCACATTTATCAAACATACTTTAATCATCTTTCAAAACCTTTTCCTTCTCTCACTGGGGTCTGATATTTGCAGCTAAGTATATTGTGTGTTAAGTTTATCTATAAATCAGATATTGCTTTCATACAAATTTTATGCCTTTGGTTTCAAATTAAAGTGTAAATCTTGCAAAACAATGCAAAATGGGCTTTTTCTAGGACATCTAGGCTGCTTCACTGTTTTTAAAACAGATTTCTCTTCCATTTCCCTGGAGATCTATTTATTTTTGTGTTTTATATTTTTAGGGGATGTATTTTGCTCCCATGAAAGTGAGGAATGAATAACATTGCCTGGAGCCAAGCACAGTGTAGGCAGCAGGTGCCGAGCAGTTTCCTTGTACAGGGCTACTACCATACTTTAATCCTGCTTCAGAAATTCTAGCTCTATTTTTTTCCTTTAAAAAAATCATTATTCTATAAAGATATTTTTATTTTTTCTAATAGCCTGCATATGAAAACATCTTGCTGTACTTTGAAGGTGCACATTAAGTGATACTGTTATCAGGGACCTTAGTGAAATTAGGGTCTACTCAGGATAATTTTCTGTCTTGATGTTAACAGGAGTTATGCATGTGTTTTCCAAGTGGGAAAAGCGCTTCCTATTAGAGCTGTCTTCCATTTGGATTATGCCTTCTACAATTACCTCTGTATCTGTTTCCATGGTATTCTAGTGAAACCTGTAAACAAAATCTTTTCTTTTTTTCTCTTTTTTTTTTATTTTCCTGAAATAGGATTTGCTAGTACTTGCAGTTGCTAATGCAGCACACAAGAAGTTGTGGTCCTTGAACATGAGCAGAACAATATCCAGGTGCATCGATTTGATCCTGTTTGATGCTTTGTATAAATTAGTCTAGTAAGCAATACTGAATCATTCGGTGCTTCAGAAGTGCTGAGGTTTATACAAGGTTACTCAGGATTCAGAATTGTGGATGGAAACTATTGAAACTCTCCATCTTATATTAAGATTTAAATTAGCAAAGCAGGTTGGTGGATAGACTGTAATTAAATAAGAAAATGATATATTAATTACAGTAAGTTGAAGAAACAATAAGGTTTTAAAATCACAGTAAAAGGAAGAAGATTATCAGATGCTATGGTCTCCTATAGCAGAGCTAGTCCTTCATCTCTGAAATCCTTTGTACTAAATATTTGAGGGACTCCTCATTACTGTGCCTGCCTGTGGAGACGTGATCCATACTGAAATTCTCTCAACTTCCACTGGCCACACTGAGAGAAGCAACACTATGTCACACATAACTTTTCCAATCCCTTTTTTATACAATGAGGTTTGACTTTTAGGGTAATAGGTCTGTTTTCATATTTGCATTGAGAGGTGTAGGTACTTTAGCCCTCTTAGTAACTAGCCTGAGTTATGTCCTTTTGATTTAAAGCAGATAGATCCCACTGCATATAAGCTAGGATTTGGCCATATTTCTTGCAAAATCCTGCATATCAAAAGTAGATTGGCCTCCAGAGACTGTGAATTTTAATGTTTGTTTTGAATGTGGTTAAGGAACATGGCTCCGAGCTTTGCAACGTTTTGTAAGTTTGATTCTTGACTGTGGAACAAATAACTGCCAAGTGCTCTTGAAGTAGAGAGTGTGTCAAACACAAATCA
This sequence comes from Heliornis fulica, assembly GCA_013399135.1. NCBI lineage: Eukaryota > Metazoa > Chordata > Aves > Gruiformes > Heliornithidae > Heliornis > Heliornis fulica. Next base: position 1,394,255 of record VXBZ01003680.1, on the reverse strand, counting down.
ACCTTTTTGACCTGTATTCTCTTGCCCTGTGGGGTAAGATCTTTAAATGCAGTCAGCATCAAGGTTCAGCTTGGTGTTACTGATGTAAATGGAGTATATCACTGTCATCAAAGCACTCTATGTGGACACAGATGTTCTGGTGTTGACATACTCTTCTCTTTTGAAGTAAGGCCAAACATTTCCAGTAATGAGCTACTTAAAAAAGAGAAAGCAGTATGCTGAAGGGTAAGGAAAACCCAGATTTCATGGTAAAGAAAAGGATTATTTTTCCTTTAGAAAGGAAAAGTTGAATTCTGATTAAAATGATACCTATCTTGCCCATACACAGTAACAGATTTACTGAATATTCTTTCCCAGAGGGATAGAGCAAAATAAAAAAGAATTAAGTAGGTTAATTTCCAAGTCCTCTACCCATTTTTTTCCTGTAGTTTCTTTTTTTTTTTTGGTGGATGCACTGTGTTGACACTAAATAATATGGGGCTGTGTCAGTTGCATCAGTCAAGTTTCACTGCAGTGAATCACAGCTCATACGTAGAAATGCGGCATTCTGTCACACTGTGTTACATCAGTTGCACTTCATAGCAAATGGGACAAGATGTAACTCAAGATTTTATTTCAAGCCAGTGGAATGCACTGTATCTGATCACTAAGCATTTTTGGTTAAAATTAGCTGGTTGTTCAGAAGTATTACACCAAGATTTTAAGGAATAGGTGTTTTTTTTCTCAATATGGCTACTACAAATATCAAAAACTCAATTATTATAATAGAGACCTATTCTGTTTTGACTGGGTCTTGTTTCTTTGTCTCATTTGTGAAGGTGAAGAATGTGAGGGGAGATGGATTTGAGGAAATTGAATTTTTGCTATGCTGATGCAGTTTCTACTGTAATTTTTTTCTTTACTGCTTCATTTAAGTGCAACCTAATATTGTTGCAGTCTCTTAATCATGATTTCACGCTAAAAGCTCCGTCCTTGTGAGGTTTTCATAAAGCAAGCCACGTGGGCATAGCAATGAAAGACCACTTAAGTACAAATATACCACACTATTACATTGACTGCATTAAGTTTTTTACAAGTTTTTCAAAGTGAAATAGAAGAGTGAGTTGTTGGAGAGGCAGCAGATTTTCCAAATGATGAAGTGAGCAAATATTCCCTTTGGGCAGAGAACAGCTATAACTCTTGATTATTCAGTGTGAGCATTGCCTCATTGGGGACATTAGTTTTTCAAATTGCACTAATCTTTTAAAAGTAACAACTGGCCACTCATCACCTTAGGTATTTCAGCAAGATCATGTGCAAAACTCTAATTAGTATTTATAGAACAGCAACTCCTCCCAGAAGAATAGTAGCGGTAGCTGGCAAATATCTGGTTGACACCTGTTAAGTCTTCAGACATCCATTGTATTTTATTCTGCATTTCAAATGAGCATAGAGCAGTAGGTGAAGTCCCCGTAATTAAGGGATAAAGGATAATAAATAACATGGTTCTTGAGTGGATGAACACAAGGTTAAAGGCTGTTCTGCAGTTGTGATGCCGTATTTCAGGAATTGTTTGTTTGGAAGTAATAATGCTAGCTAAAATATTATGGAGCCTTCAGCATGTGAGAGAGGATTTATGTCTAGATTTACATGTGTTTTGTTTTTAATGTCAGATTTCAAACTGCTTCTTGGCAAAGCAGCTACTTTCTTCCCTGTCTTTTATCTCACTCAGCATTGATGGCTTTTAACTGGATAGCTGCCTTCCCCAGCAAGCACTCCACTACCTCTGTTGCTATAACATCTACTGTTAAATACTCACAACACATTGCCTCTGAAGCGCTTTGCTTTTCCAGTAAACCTGGGAGTACAGAAAAACTTCTAGGTAATTAATTCAAATTTGAATCTATATGTATCTTGGTAAATATTGTCATGATGAGGAATTTTGGTAGACATTGCGAAAAGCAATGCAAGTTTTATGAACAATACTCCCATATGTTCCATTCATCAGAAGGGGACAAGACTGAGAAAATCTGAATTTTGAGTAGCTAAAATGTGTTGATTCTTGCCAAGTTTCTTTAACATTTGTGTCTACAATGCAGTGTTACAATCACTACCATGTCTACCAGGCTGCATTATACATTCAGAGACTTTCAGCAGCATTTTTAGTATGTATTTATATATCTTTAGCCATAAGATAAGCTGTTTGTGAAATGAGCTGTCATTTGTGGTGAAACAGTTTGAGAATAAAGCACTAAATATATATATAGCTTGCTAATCTGAAAGACTAGAACTGCTTGCTATAAAATATACAGCGGGCTAAGGTTTGTGATAACATCACCTGAATTCAGGTAAAGAAGATGAACAAGCTGTTATCCTTACCTGATTCCTTCCTTGGCCTATTTTACAACTTTGGCTACTCTCTCAAGTTTGCTCCTTTGCTGGTTGTATTATGGGATGTGTGTGCTTGTTCTTGCTTCCCTCTGGGATCTGGTGAGAAGGCTTTCAGAGGCTCAGAAATATTTCTTATGGCACGGGTGTGTGCCAGTGTCTGTTTGCCAGGTACAGACCTGGCTCCTCAGAGCTGCTCCCTCCCTTCTGCTAGTGCAAATCCATGTAGGATCACCAGACAGGGAGCTGGCCTGAATTAAAAGTAAACTTTCAAGGAAGAGAAAGAGGATAGACTTGGTCTGGTTCATCATATAGATCCAAAACAAGCTCTATGGGTCCAACTGGAGGAGCAAAGGGTGAGGTGGGAATAAGTGGCTGGAGAAGAGGGGAGATAGAGAGGGTAGTAGGTGCTAGTAAAATGCCTAGAAGTTTGTCTGTAGAACCACAACCTCCATTTCAAAAACTTGTTGAATTTTATTTGGAGAAAATAGGGGGAAAGGCACTGCAGTGTTGACCTTTTAAAATCCCACATTGAGTGATAAGCAGGAGTACTTTTGTCTTGGTTTTGCTGTAGCTCTTTGGAAGAAAATGAGGTGGTTTTAGACAGTTTTGAGGTTGGCATGTATATGAAAGTAAAATAACTGCCTCTGAAGTCAATCCCTGGGTAAATTAATGTTTGTGTGAATCTAACAAAAGAAACAGACCTAACCACTCTACAAACCCATCAAAGAAATGCACTCTCTTCCCCTTTCCCAGTCCATCAAAGGTAGTTATTCCTGGGAATATAGAGACCTTATATATCACTTATCAGCAGCAGCATTTGTGGAAATAGGGGGAGGTTATATTCTGCTGTTAGAAAGTATGATTCAAATCCCAAACCTAATGTGTTTATTTTGCAAACTGAGACGTGGGGTGCTTTTGTGCAGGAAAGTTAAATTTTATCATCTGGACACTTTACTGGAAATTTAAGATGCATGGAATTATATTGGGGGAAATGAATAACAAGGAAATTAAATTAATAGAAAAGAAGGCAAATGAATTTTAGGATTCAGAGATAAAATAATGAAGGATCTCCAAAGGACTGCTAAGCAATCATTTAAAAACCCTAGCTATTTTATATGTATGTGTGCGTTTCCTCATCATTTATCTGACTGATCTCCTATAAATCAATTTATTTAGATTACAGCAGAGTCAAAAGGCCCCAGCCAGGATCAAGACTCATTGTACTTAGTGCTGTGGAAACATAAACAGACAAAGTCCTTTTCCAAAGTTGTGAAAATTTTATGATTGATTTCAGCGAGAGCAAAGTTAGGGCAATACTGAGCACTTCTGAAAATTCCATCCTTAAAGATTTATTCCAAGCAGTAACTGTTTAAAAAATGACATACTGCTTACATAAGAGTCTAAATATTTGATGGTTATAGTATTTACATCTAAAACACCAGAGGCTATGTGCTTAATACCTCAATCTGTTTCCCATATACTCTGTCAACATGAGTTCCCTGCATTGATTGAGGGCACTCTGTGATCCCTAAGGTTGTATTCATGAAAGGTTACCCTTGGTACTACTTTATTCATGAAAGGTTTGGAGCATATAAGAAACAAATGGGTCTATTCCTGCTAGGTGCATTTTTTTTTAATCTATAAATAATTACTGGGGTGCTGACAAGAAATTAAAAATCTTAAAAAGGTGCAGTTGCCTGAAAATAGTTCCCCCATCACCAGTGCAAATCACAATGAAATTTACAGTTTTGGGGTTTTTTTGGCAGTTTAAAACAACTGAATTGTAGGTTTTTCCCACTGCAGTCCATTGTATTGAGTTTAATGGCTGCAAAATAAGACCAGAGCTGTGCGTTGCGTCCCATCCTGAAAAAGGTCATTCTCTTTCCTCAGGTGATGGGCATTTGGTGGAACTGATTGCATGAAAAGTGTTCACAGAGCTGGGTCCCTAACCTTGGCAGGTTTTAAAAAAAATATATATATAAAATGGAGGCTTTTTCCCCCAAAATGAGTCTGTGAGTTAGATAAATATGGGCAGCACTGAACTCAAAGCAGAGTCAAACTACCAAGAGGACATTGCAGCTTTTCATTGCAATTTTGTACTTTGAACTAATGGAGCGAAGCAGAATGAAAATCACCTCTGTTAAGAATGGCATTTATCAGCCCTAAGTACTTAGTAGTAAGAGCCCTACACAGACAAAGCTGAGTGTCACCAAGAAATGTACTTGAAAATCAGACTGTTAACACAAGACTACACAAATAAGAGCCAAAAACTGTAATCAGAAAATGCAACATCTCTTTAAGAATGTTTTAATGGTCTGAAGAGTGCTAGATAAGTTGAATTTAACAAGATGTAATAACCTATGACATAATATAATTGAGAATGCACCAGGACGCAGCACAGTCAGGTTAAATTTTGGCTTTCCTTCACTTAGCCTTGCAACTTTAAACATCTTTCAATATATCATCTAAAAAACCATAGTGCTGTTTAAATTTGCATATGACATGAAAGTATAGGATGTGCAACATATCAGGAATACAATTATAAGTTAGGACTGAAATATTCAGCTTATATTTTTAAAGGTTAAAAATTAAAAAGCTTTTTAATGCAAAGAAACAATATTTAGGGCAGAGGAAAACATAATGGGAACTATTTGTTGTGAACTTCTGAAAAAAAGTGAGATGGTTATCAGGCATGTGCCTTATATCTGAAGTGCCATGGTAAAAGCTAAAGCAATGAGTTCAATTTCTCTTTTAATAGAACATAAAGTAGAAGACAAAAACATTTTGCTGTGCTGTAGAAATTGAGAATTGTAGAGAAAATAAGCACTAAATAAGTATGGCAGGAGATAATACAAGAACAGAACATTAAAATAATAGGTACTGTATGTGGAACTTTGCCTCCTCAGATTTGAGAGTTGTATATAAACCCCAAGCATAAAAGCCTAATTTTTATGCTGTGATTACAAGGGCTAAATTATGAATTAACTTCTGTATGATATGTCACCACTTTGAATTAAAAGGTAATGATAATAGAGATGAGACCTCTCCTGCATCTCCAGTTGCTGAAGGAGTGGCTGAAGTTTGTTTTTTTCAACTGCTTCAAGTAGGATTATTGAATTCTAGCTTGAAAGCGAAACTTGTCTTTCTGCTTCACTATATTAAGCATCTCTGAGATTGAAAACCTAGCAAGAGCTCTCCTAGTATGATTAGAAAGTATCCAATATGTTTTGACACCAAATACTAATTCCAATCTTTCTGTCTAGTACTGCAGCACAGGGATAACTGGCTGTCAGATGCTTTGGGTAGTAGAAAGGTGAGGCTCCAGGCTCTGAGTGGAAACCTAGAGGTTTTACCAACATCTCCCTGCCCTAGAAAATAAAAGTGCTGCTGAGGAGGGGAAGGGCTGTGCTAGGTTTTGGCTGGAATATCATCCCTTTGAAAACCTTGAGCTGTTAACCCAGGTTTGAACAATACAGGACCTCTATTACTGCTCTCAGTCAGCTGGGTTGCTCTCTATAGGTCCTTTCAGAACTTAGTAGATCTATTGATGGAATTCAAGGCTGATAATTCCCTGCCCAGGGCCTCAGGACACCACACAGCCAGACTGGAGAATGTGTCCAGTACCTACTGGGGACCCCAGCTGGGAGACTATAGGGTTGCACAGATGAGCTGCAGCTGAGCTGTGCAGGTGTTCATCCTTAGGACACTTTATTTGCTACAGGTGGGCAGGGAGATATAATAGAGCTTGTGGCTGTTCCTTCCCCACATCACGGAGGCTTTGAGTCTGGAGGTGAGTGTTGCTTGTACTGGCTGCTAATGCTTTGGGTTTATTTTATTTTTATTGTGCCTTAATTGAGGCAGCATATAAGTTATTTAATTGATTTTATCTTTTAAGACTGAGTTGTGTGTGGCTGTTGTTGAAAGTGATGCTAAAGGTGCTATGAAACCTTTAGTTCAGCTGGACTTCTTGGCAATAATGTGCCCTGTGTAGGCCTAGGCTGAGGGTGAGCTGGCTGTAGTGGGGTGGCCTCAGAGTCCACCAACCTGAGGCACAGCTGCTGCTCCATATGCCCTGGGGCTGTGCTTTGTGCTATTTTGCCACCTTGTTCCCTCATTGTTCCCTTTTTGTGTTCTGGTACAGCTGCTCCTCCTCAAAGTTTCCAAACCCAGAGGGAAAGTGGTGGGTGCTGGTGAGCCTTGGCCCTTCAGAGGGGCCTGAAGGTGTGTGAGCAGGTCATGGGTGTTTGCTCGCAGTGTGGCTGAGGGAGCTGTGTTGTGAGAAGGGGAGTGGTGAAAATAAAGTGTCCTGTTAGCTGCTCAAGAAAGAGATTTTTATGAGGTATTAGTTATAAATTTATTAGGCAATTGCACTGGGTAGCTGGAATGGCAATAAAGTGATTTGAAATGCCAAAATTAGGAACTGGCAAAATTAGGAACTTCCAGAATTAGTCATTTCTGTTAAGGTTGAAGAAGAAAATAGTGTTTATGCTAGTTTTCTGTTTGAAGACTTCACCATTGTTCAGCCTTTTTTCAGGTGCCATTGTAAAAAATACTGTATTAGTTCCATGAAGAATTTTGCAAGTTGGCTTATTGGAAGTATGTGGTATGCCTCAGCGAATTTAGGAAAAGTTATTGGAACTCCAGATTAAAAGAGATTCAACTTAAAAGGATAGATTCACCATAGAAAGTAGTTCAGGAATATCCGAGTTAAAATAATTTACCATGCCTTTTAATATTTGATAAAATCATCTCCTAATATTTCTCTCAGTGCAGTTAAAAAGCACTGGTACCTCACAGCTTTGAGACCAGCAGTGATATAATAATTTAGCTTTGATAAGGGAAAGAATATTTTTCCCCATCTGCTACTCCACTGGGTAGTTTAATGCTCTTATGGGCTGTCCTTTAAATGTCATTCACTCAGTGAAGGGAGTCATGCAACATATGTAGGTTTGTGTGTAGTTTTTTTATTAATGTAATTCCCTGGGCTCTCCTGTGGGACAGTTGTTATCCTGAGGATGCTGGCGGAAAGAATTGTGGTGCAAATTCTGCTTGGAAATTATTTGTTTGAGCTGTGTGCTCTTGAGAAGTGACTTGGCAAGGGAAATAATACAGGTGCAGTCAGAAGGGCTTTACCTAAAGGGGCACCTTCTGTAGCTAAAAGTAAGTTAGGGTAAGCAGGGAAGAAAACATGTTTGGATTCACTGGGTGTTAATCCCTGCAGGCATAAGTCTGGTGCTCATTTTAAAATGAGAAAAAAAGAGAGGAGATACTGTTAGTACACCTGGTGAAATGAAGGGGGATTTGATTTAGGTGGGAATTTGTGGATGTAAATAGAGTTTTCTGTAAGTAAAAAGAAAAAGCTTTGTGTTGTGTTTTGCGGTATGTCCCATACCTTGAACATATGTGTTTATCCTAATACTTCTGTCTGAAAAGCACATAAGCTTTAACATCAGTAAATTACATGCAATTATGGCCTCTAATCATGTATGGAGAGTGATCACCAAACTATCACCTGGAGGAAACTTCTACTGTTGCACAGTTAAGCACTAAGACTTACTCAGAGTGGGGGGAGGAGGGGAAAGTGAGGCATCAATTGCACAAAAGGAAGCATGAGTAGCTTTCCTTTTGAAAGTATTTAGCAGATGTGATTGCTTCTCTGCTGCTTTGTGAGTAAGCATGGGTATGGACGTTTGTACATCAGTCTGCCAGTAAAGAAGCCAGATGCAAAGGGTAGAGTGTGTGGCAAGAGTCAAAAGATGTCTTAAAGCGACTTCTAGGAGTCAGAGTTGTTGTGCCTTTTTATTTCTGTAACTCTGGGATCTACTGAGAGCTCTTAATTTCACAGTAAGAATGATCTCTTCCCCTGCCCTTGCCCCAGCTCAGCCTCCTGTATGTGAGATGCAGATGCTAACTCCTGATGTGCGGGTGATCTGTGTGGCTGTATTCTTTTACAAAAGTCTTAAAGCACAGTGAAAATGAACAGAGCATTCTGAATTTGTCATTTCTGGTACTCCTCAAATTTTATCTGTGTGTTATGATTCATCTAGGTTATTGGTTTCTATACTTTTATAAATGTCTGGGTTTTGCGTATCTGTTTGTGTGGGATGCTCCTTCCATTTGTCTTCTTTCCCTTTTATTTTGGCCAAGAATTCCAAATTTACCCTAAGAGGCTGGGCTTCAAAAACATATCTGAATAGAGGAAATGAAAGAGTGCATAAAAATGGGGAGAAAATAGCAGCCCAGAGTGAAGTGTGTGACTAACTGTGTATGAGGCCTCTGGATACTAAAATTACAGAAGGAAATAAATTACATGTTGGCTGCGTGTTTTTCTTACACTCCTACAGCAATAGAAACCAGGATGTCTACTACACAAAGTAACTGAACTTAACTGTAACCAAGCACGGCACACACTGTATTTTAGCTTTTAACAGGCTCTCTCTCATCTTGCTGCACAATAGTGTAGCTTTTACATTCACAGTACTGCCACTGTGTGGCTTCCCCTGAAATTCTGCAGGTAAGGAAAGCCATTCTCTACCCAATGACCAAGGCACTCCATGCAGCGTGTTCTTGTGGGAAGGAGAGCCATGGAAGTGGAAATTGCATAGATGCACTTAAACTTGGACACAAAAGTGTAGTTTTTTCGAGTTTGCCTTTTTTGAAGGTGGGATTTCATGCTTGTAAAGTCTCTGCCCTCCAAACACATGTTGTCAGCACCACCTAGCATTTCACTGCCTTAAAATTTACAGTTGGAACGGAACGTTTTCACTCTGCTTCAAAAGTTGGCACACAATTTTGGATTCAAACTAAACTTGTTATTAGAGTTTCTTTTTAAGGTTTTTATTCTTTGGAAGTGAAGTGCGATGACATAGAGATCTGCAAGCAGAATCTTGTGCTAACATAAATAAAGGCTGTTTATAGCTTTAATGTGTAATTAATAAAAGCTATTTCTCTTGAAGCCACCAGAAATGTGGATTAAGGTTTAGAAAGCCTTCTGGTAAGTGAAACGGAGATACTCTATAGCAGATGCACAAGTGGTGTGTGTAGTCACAGACAGCACTTAGGAGTATCACTGATACCTTCTGCCTGACAGCATGAGCCACATGCATGAGAAGCTAATGGTCACTAATGCCTCAAAAGCTACTCATTGGAATATTATTATTTTTTTGTAAGATCCACTTTCAGTACAGATATTTTGGATTTTGACTTCTAATTTAAAAATGCATGTCCATGTTTGTATCCAAACATTTAATTTTTTTTTGTGGGATGGGTGGGAAGAGAAATTATGGAGAGTTTGAAATGTCTCAAAACTGATGCTTAGCAATGCAACAAGATTGAAGTCCAGCTTAAAATATCCTAAGAACACTGTAGGCCAATTTAGATAAAGTATGCCAGCATTTTACTGTGATAGTGGTAAATGAGACCGAAGCCTCTAGAGTTACTGAACAGTACTAATTTTTTACCTCTACTTTATGCAAGGCTGTGCTGCATAACTGTTTAAAACTAAATAGCTATGTCTTCCAAATTATAGTCAATTAGTATTATTGTTTTTCAATATTTAAAACTAGACAATTGTGAAATATAAATTTATATCTTAATTTTTGTGGCATATCGAAATGGAGCTAGTTAGGCCAGAGTCAGAAAATCTGGAAAATAACTGATGCATCTTTGACTACTTCTGCTATTTCATGCTGCATTTTCTGAAATGTGAGGTATGTATGGATTTTAGAAAACAGTGCTTTGAAAACAAATATAGTATATTACAGATGGGAAAATTAATGAATCGCTGCATAAGACATGTATACAGATGAAAACAATTGCCTTAGGTGAACAAAATGAGTCAAACTGAGGTAGGAGGGCTTTAAATCCTGTCAAGAGCTCATTATTTACTTTAAAGAGGGGGTGATTCAGCTTGGGTGTTGGTGGGTCATAGAGTGTGAGAAGGCTGATTGGGAATTCAGTGAGCCCAGCCAACGTGGCTGTAGTGCTTGCTTGTCTTCTACTGAGAGTCCCATCCCAAGATAGAAATACAATGCTTACCTAGTGTTTATTATTGCATTTTACAGGAGGAGAGAGAAAGGCAAAGGATAATAGATTTTTTTTCAAGGTCATTGTAGGGATTAGCTTTGGAGAAAACTCAAGAATTTTTTCATTCTGTTTTGTTTCTCAGTTCAGTGATCTGAAAGCAACAAAAATTTACTACTGAATTTACTGCATTATAGTGTTACATTATTACCATAAAACTTCATCAAATGCATAGGCTGGCTGTAAACAGGTCCAGCTTGGGTTTGGGTATTTATTTATTTTGATGTCTTTCAGAGATTTTTTTTTTTTCAAACTTGGAGAGAGATTGAAAGTTTCCAGGTCTTAAGAGTGCAGAAAATTGTTTGCTTTATTTCTCTAGCATATTACTGTTTCTAACCTTTTCAGTTAAAAAGGAAATAATTATATTCACTTATTCTAACCTAAGAACTAGAATTTTCCTCTCACAATATTTATTTAGAAGCTCTCTGCTGCTACTAGATTACTGGAAAAATCACTCTTCTTTCACCTTAATACTTCTATGATTTTTTTGGGGGTGTGTTTTAAAGCTGTCTAAAAATATAGTCAGACGCTTCAAACAAAGCAACAAAAAGGCTTCCCATAAGATCCAGAACAATTAAACTCTGTGCTCCCTTCTAAATAAACCATGTGCTGGGTCAGTGGAGCCCACAAGAGACAGCCTCTTTACACCCACTGCTTGCATGGTTTTCAGCTATAGGCCTTCTGCACACACGTGGAAGCTTGTCTCTGCTCTAACTACCTAGAAAACCTGCAGGTAATATCAGATTTTGCTTTCAGAAGTTTTCCAAGTAAGTTTGAACCACCAAAGTGAAGGTTCATAAGACAAAGGCTGTCATACCCTTTGTTGAAATGGTGCCCTATAATGTGGCATACTAAATATTTAATGCAGCTTGCAGCAGATAAAAAGCAATTTTGTTTAATTTTTCCTAAATATTAATGCTATCGTGCACCTTAATCCTTTCATTATAATAAAAATTTGTTCAAGCTCATTCTTATTAAACATTTTCTAATTCATAAGGATATGGATGTTTTGCTTCTGATCCTAATAAGTAATAGGGCCAAAATGCCATAGTGAAGAAAAAGGGTGAAAGCTGGGAGACTTCACTGATACATGAGAAAGAATTACTGGCTGGAAAAATATCTTTGTTTTTTTTACCCAAGGACACAAAGACAATGCTTATCTCCCAAGTAACCCAGCTCAAGGCTCTAGGTCAGTTGCCAAGGAATGAAATGAAGTACCTGTAAAACACTCAGTGAAATGACCTGGAAAATAATTTCAAAAGGGGTTGCCATTCACTTCTGAGTGAGGACCATTCTTCCATAGGTATGTTTGAACTGGAGGAAAAAAATGGGGTGGGGGTAGGGGTGGACACACACACCAACTTCCTGGGTTAGAATTGGTTTCAAATCAGGTTTTCTCTACATTGTAGAACAAAAATTTAATTGGCAATTATTTATAATGCTAATTAGAGATGTATTCCTCCACACATTTACTGTTAATAGAGTTACAGGAAGCATCAAGCCCTTGATACAACAATGACTGTTTCCCATGACCTATCCATCTACATCCAAAGACAGCAGCAAAGTATGCTACACATGAATATTAACAATGACAAAGAAACAACTTTAAACCACCACTGTTTAGAATTTGAATAGGTTTAGGCTATATTATACTCAGTCCAAGTATGTTGATGTGGCTCCACTAATTTGCAGTAAAACTACAGCTGTCAAAAAGGATGGGTATAGCCCAGTTGTGTACTGGCTCTGATGTCTCTGGTTTGTTTTAAAAGTTGTTTATTCTTTTCCTTCTTTTGCCTAATTCTAACTTACAGAGAAAAAGAAATTCACATGTTTACTTCAGAATTGTTTTTATTATGAAGATTTTCTTTCCTCATGGAATGATTTTTAATTGCCAATGTCCACAGCATTTCAGTTGCACAGAAAAAATATTGCTAATTTGCTTGTATACAAAGAACTTAATTGCACTTGAGGTAGATGCACTTATTTAAAAGAAATGATTTTGTTGTTTTGTTTTTTTTTTTTAAATTAAGCTGATTATAACAGTCTTTGCATAATTCTTAGGCCTGCTGAATCCCATGCTAGTTGATTTTCTGAGCCAATATAACTCATGTGCAAAATAATTATATAGATATTTGTTTAGAGAAAGCAAAGAATGAACTTGCAACATGAAAAACTGAGTATAGTAGTTGTGGGGATTGTGAATATTATAGGTCAGTACTTGTTTTCATGTCAGTGTAAATCTGGAGAAACCTTTGGATTTAGCTGGAGTTATTTTAGATTTATGTCACTGTAAGATGGGCTACTTACCTCCACTTCATTATACTAGAAGATACTGTGGTCTCAATCCAGTGAAGCGCTTACTTAATCTGGAAAATGTGAGTAGTGTACTGAAGTCAAAGTTGAGCACAAATTTAAGTGCCTTGCCTTGGATATAGGCTTCTCCTCTTAAATGTTGGTAATGCAGAGATAGCAGTTGGCTGTGTATCCCACCTGCTTCTAATACAAATTACTGTAACCCAAATATCCCCTGCCTAGATGAGATCAGCATCCACATGAAAAACAGCTGGATGAGGCCAGTCCAAAGGCAGATAGAGATGGGACTGTAATGTCAAACGCTCCAAGAATGGGATAGTGCTTTTAAATTAGAAAATGCTTCTGGATTGTGTGCTGCTTCCTGATAACCTGTGAAAAACATCAAATCACTTCCTTCAGTGCCCAGCTAGAAGACAGTGCTCTCTCTTCTCTGGTTACATACCTGCTAAGGACTGTTAGTGTGCTTGTAGCTTCTCTTTGGCTGTACCAATTACTGAAGGTATGATTCCTTGTGTGCTCCTTCTCTTATGTCCTTAAAAGAGAAGGGGGTTCTAGGCGTAGTCTTGCAGTCCACATAGCATTGGTATTAGTCATAAAAGTTGCTGTGTAACTGGGCCAAAGATAATATACAGGGTCTGTTGTTTTGCAGCTGTCACATTGATGGTTCTCAAATTCTGTGGTCATAAGTGGGAGAGCTCAAACTGATGGCCCATTTCTCAGGGCTTGTGGTTTTGGTCTGTTCTGCTGAAACAGATTAGAGTGAGGAATCTTACTGTCTCTATAACAAAATGGAGACCTTATGGCAGGAACTGTGATTAAAAGCAGTAAAAATTGAGGGGGGTGTGTGGGGAAGAGCATAAGGTGAAAAGGTAATTGTAATCATAGGAGAAACTTTAGGAGAAAAAAGAAAATACTCTAAAATCATCAGTCTTGAGAGAAGCATGATGCAAACCAGACCTTTGTGACAGTGCATATTTTTTCCTAAAGAATCTGTGGCAGTCTATTAGGTTGGATAAGCCAAAATCTCTTTGAAATAAAGAGGGAGATTGTCTTTTTCCTATTTCTGAATACAGGAACAACTGTTACTTCATCTAAATAGAAAATACAAAGAACAACTTGTAGTACCTATAAATGAGGCTTATGGAGGCAGTTAGGTACTAGGGAATTCCTTAGTCATGCCTGTGACTTTGGAGTGATACATTAACAAGTGCCATGAGACAATTCCAGAAATACTATACTGGATTTCTTATTTTAAGTACTTGACATAAAAGAACTGGGCAGTAAGATATGTTAACCTGAGTAGTCTTGCACGGGAAGTAGTAGGTGCCTCACCGTGTCAAGCCTTTTGCTGAAACACTGCAGGGTGGGATGTAAGGAGGAATCCTACAAGGATAATGAGACTCCCACGACTTCAATCTTTGTCCACATGTAATTTCTTTCCATCTTTTTAGCTTTATGCTGATGTGACTATAGGAAGCTTTGATGGTAGTCTGTGTGTCTGTACAGCAAACCCCATATACTTGGAAAAATGCTATTAAGAACTTCAAGAAGATTATTTGTTTACTTAAGGTCATAGACTACACATTGGTTAAATACTCAGTGACAAAGCTGTGTACTATTCATCTGTAAATGGAAGATATCAGCTGTGAAAATGAGCTTACCTTTTAGCCCAGTTAAAAGGGGGATGGATGACTTCAAGTAAAAATTGCAAATGGTCATGTGGGCTATATCTGAAGAAGTCTTCTGCCATTTCATATCAACAAAGCTCAATCTACGTCTTGCTGGAATCAGTGCGTGTTTTAGCCAACACTTCAGTGAGTGTAAAATTCCCCCAATAAGGGCTGCAATAGAAATGCTGTTGCTTTTGAAGTACTTGTAGTATTCCAGAATATTTTTAAACAAGAAAGAAGGACCATGTTCTGTGTAGCCCACAGTCAAGACAGAAAAGTGAGCAGAAAGACAGCCCATTAATAGATTAGTGAAACTGAAGATTTGAGTCTGAAAAATGAAATTAAAATTTTTGTTTATGGCCTAACAAAATAATTATGGTGTATTCTTTTTGGCATTAATATATTAATCTCTGTACAAGAGTTTGAATCTGGTAAATCTCAGTGGCTTCCCTACTGTCAGAATGTCCCTGGCAAATGTAAAGGAGAAAAATATTAGTAAGAGTTAAGAAACAAGTTAGTTACCTGCCCGCATATCTACTTTAAGTCAAGTTAGTATGTAAGGTTAAGCCTAAAATATCTCTAAATAACATAGAGAAAGGAGTTTAAAAAATGTTTTTCTAATAAAGGTTACTTGAGCTCGTGGAGAAAATATGGCTGTACTCTGCATGTAATGGAAACATTAATTTCACTAACCTTTCAATGATCTGGTACAATGTCTCTTAGATGTTTTGTATGCTTGCCTTCACAAACATCAAGTTTAAAGAATTACTTTTTTTTTTTAATCTGTAAAGATCCTCTGAGTTGCAGAAAAATAGGGAGTTAAAAGCACCACAATTCTGTATGTGAGAAATGTTGAAGTCCTATTTTAAGTATTGCTTGGCATATCAAAAACTTTGCACTGGTAATTGCATTGTCAATCATGTAGTGTCCCATTGCTAAAGAAATAATAGGTTAAAATCCAACCATTCTTTTTTTTTTTTAAAGTGGATACAAAATCGAGTTTTATAATGAGAAAATAATATGAATGATTCCCTCCAAGAATTAAACAATGTATATTGCACAACAAAATTACCATAAGCAGCAGTTAAATCCTGCATTGTGCTTGAAATATCTGCTATTTCCAGCTTCCTACAGTCTTTTTTTAACCACTTTGAGCTACACTAATGCCCACTGCATATAACTTGAAACCTGCAGAAGGATTATAGTTGATACAAGCTGATGCGCGGCTGATGATCTCGGTTTGCAAGCTGTTTAATGTTAAAAGTTCTACTGAAACTGTCAGTTGAAAGTCTATGAATAATTTCAAAGACCCTCCCAAGCTTATCTGTTCTCTTGCTTCCAGCATGCTGCTTTTAGTAATGAAACTAGCAGACTTGTAGTTGCTGCTTGGCTGGTGGAAAAGTGACTTGGAAGCAGTTTCACCACAGCTGTGTAGGAATGGGAGAGGTGCTTCTCTCTTTCACTGCTGGAATAATCCCTGCTCGTTCCTAGGAGTAGTAGTGAGACTTGTCTTTCAAGAGACAGTAGTGGATGTTCTGCATCTATGGGTGAATATGAGATGGTCACTAGATCTCATTGAAGAAATCCAGTTGTTCTTCCTGGAATATAGTTGTGTGGCTGTTGTATCCTGCAGGGTGTATTTGGGTATACCTCTCTGCATGGTTTTCAAAAAATCTGGCTCTTTGTGAAGCATGTGAAAGACTAAATAATTAACTACGCATATATATATATAAAAATCTTTTTAATACTAAGAGCATACATTAGGATTGGACTTTCTGCTTTATTCAGACATCCCTTTGACTGATTTATTCTGCAATTCAGATTCAAAAGCATTTTTTTTTCACAGAAAGATTCTGCAATGGTCAGACAGACCTTTAACCTTACCTGATAGAAGCTTTGAAATACTGGTTGATCTCCTGAGGTTTTTGCATGTATCTTGCAAAAATCCTTATGCTGTTAATATTTTGATCTTATTAAAGCTCAAAATAAATAGATTTGTTCTAGTCTTGATCAGAGTCTAGTAAGAAACAAGTGTGGTGAAGAGGATTTCATATTTCCCATTAACTATCTGCAGTTTAAATCTGGTGGTTTGTGGGGTTTTTTTTTGGTTGGTCGGTTTTTTCCTCTCTGGGGAAGGAATGATACCTAGCAAAGGCTATTATTGTAAGGAGTTCTTGGTGAAATCACTCTTAGCTTGTTGGGGAATGTCTCTGTTGATGGAAGGCTTTAAATAAGAAAAAAAGACAAAAGCATGAATGGACAAATATTTTTACCAGACTTTTTGGGGTTTGTTACTTCAGTAAATACCTTCTGTATTTCTCAGTGTGCAAAGTTCCCATCAGCTTAGGTCTTGAAGAGTAAAAGCATTTTAAATCAGCTTAGTAGGAGCAATACTGCTGAGGTGGGCTGTTTCCTTTTTAGTAAAGGAGTGGTACAGTATAAGGTGATCTGCTGTAGAGTCTCTACTTCTGGCACTTACTATGGTGCCATGGCAACATCAGAATTAGACACAGAAAATGGGGCAAGCAGCCCGGAAGAACATGATGAAGAGTACACAAACAATGTGTTACAGAGAATCTACAGGAGAAATTGCTAACAAGCAAATATAGTGGGGTTCTGGCAAGAAAGTGGGAATGCTGTGGTGCTCTCTTTGGGAATAGCTCGAGTATGGGGTTTCTTGGTAGGAAATGCAGAAATTATTGAGGAAAGAATACTTTTACCTAGGTTAGTAAAAGGAGTGGGATCATTAGGCTCTGTAACTGTAGAGGGTTCAATGACTCTTATGCATTAGGATAAGTTATAAATGAGAGAAAGCTGCAAGTTCTTCTAGAGAAACAATGATTCACCACTGCTGTGCCTGTGTGTTTAATCAGCAGTGTCCTAATTAGGTCATTTCAGTTATTTTTGTGTGTCTGTCCTACAGAGGAGTGTAGGCTTCTGTATCAGTTCTTTAGAGCAATCGTCTCTCCAGAGTTACTCTGCAGACTTACTAGAACGTAGAGGCAGTTACTAGTGGTGTTTGCACTGTAGAAATGCATAGTTACCTTGATTTTTGACAGACTGCAATTATGAAGGATAAAATGACAGCACAGTGAATATCTGATGACAGTATCTCAGATCAATATTCAAGTCTGAGAAATCGGCAGTCACAGATTGTATCCTGGGAAATGAGATTAATGCATTTATTAAAATCATAGGCATGATTATATGAGGCATTAAGTAACATAGAGTACAGCAGACTGTTGTATTTTCATTTTTGACTGCTTTTGTTTCTCACAGGAGGTGTTTGTGCCTTGTTTCAAAGGGTTTGTGTACACACTGCAAATTTACAACAACAATGTGTTGATTTCTTGTTCCCCAGCTGTTACGGGTAGCACGGGTATCACTGCACCACCTGTGCAGCCGGAGGTCCTTACTCCAGCTGATTACAGATTACAGGTTGGGATGTTATCAAATTAACCTTGTGAACTGCTTTGGTTATTCTCAAATCAACCTTATGACCTGCATGTCGAAACTGTTGCAGCTGAATGTGTATGAGGATGTGAAGATTAAGGTGTTTGGAATGCTATCCTACCATTTAATCTCAAAACCAGCCTGGAAGACATTGCTTATGAAATTGATTGATCCCTCTGGTGTGAGGAAATGATAAGGTTGTGAGACACAGCATAAAAAATGTTTTGTGCATGACAAATATGTTTAACTTAATGTCCACTCTTACACTGTGATAATTGCTGGTATGACAGCACTCTTAATGCAGCTTGGGTTTGGTTCTACAGTCTGACAATCAGCCATTGCATTCTTTGTCTCAGTCTTCATCAACATGGTCTCCCAAGCTCCTATGACCTGTTTAGTGACATGGTTCCAGCCTCTGGTTGAGGTTCTAATATGCTCCTTTGTTGTTCTCAGCAGCTTAACTTTCAATAAGTTAATGTTATACTACATGGATAACTATGCTCTATTTTAACAAATGAACTGAACTTTGGATTCTTGATGTGCGCTTAGGTGGTGATCTTTTGTCATCGTTATATAGCCTCCTAAGCCTTCTTAAGGTTTCTTTCTCAGTCTTGCCAGGGAATTGTGTGCTTA
Organism: Heliornis fulica; assembly: GCA_013399135.1. NCBI lineage: Eukaryota > Metazoa > Chordata > Aves > Gruiformes > Heliornithidae > Heliornis > Heliornis fulica. The sequence goes on along the minus strand of VXBZ01003680.1, from coordinate 1,375,734 downwards.
AACACAGCTAAAATTTTGAAAATGGTTCTGTTGGCAATTGTGAGACTTTATCAATGTAGTCATAAAAGAAAAAAACCCAACAAACCCCAAGCCCAGTAACACTCTTTGTTATTTCTGTGCTTTTAATTGACTTTATAGGTGATCGGACTATGAGCTGGTAAGTCTGGAGGACTAGAGGAGAAGGAAGCCTTCTTCAAATTTGGAGGATGTGCTCTCCTCCTACTCCTGAAGGAAGTGGCAGTGGCCAGCCTGAGGGGGTGCCAGGCACTGTTGGTCTCTTCAGCTTTCCTCCTTCCCTGTACAATAGCTCATTCAATAAGCAGAGAGATGCTTTCTGCTGCAACCAGACGCTTTTTGCTGAACTGCACTGTGTAAGGATGAGGATCAAGACTGTTAAGGACTGAACCGACTTTCCTTACCTTTTCTTGGCATTTATGGGTACAGTTAGCAGTTAAATGGCAGCTATGCTGTGCCCTGTCCTGTAAAGCAGATATACCAGCATGTTTACAGTAATGCCCTGCAGCACACAGAACTGTCGTAGGGGCTTAGAAGCAATACAGTTATTGCAGTCTGGTTTAGGATGTGGGAATTCATAAGCTTGGGGTGGTTTTTTTCTTTGTTACCTATCAGAGTGCAAGTGATTGCAAAACACAGTAAAATCAACCCAAGCTCTAAACATTGTTATGTTTGCCTCATTGGTAGTTGGTTTCATATGAATGAAGGTATGTGTTAAGCAGATTTTGGCCTGAATTAAGAGAATACTTCCTGGGGAGGAGAACTAAAAGTGGTTTCATATGAATGAAGACACGTGTGGATCTGGTTAGAAAATAACTGTTTGGGAACTGATTGCACACACTAGGTGAATAAAAAAATAAAGTCCCGATTTGCTGAACTTAAAAAATAAATTTGGTGAACATAATACTCTTGCCTTAAAGGTAGAAGCAGGGGAATAAACCCATGAGAAGAGCAGACAATGATCTAAAGGATGTAAGGTCCAAAAGAGATTATGCTGGAACCATATCGAAATACATGTGTGTGTGTATGTGCCGAGTCATTGTGGTGGAGCTGATGAACACCTACTGCCCACTTCAGGGAATGCTTCAGCCACTGGCAGAGCCTTTCCCAGCCCCGGGGTTGTCAGTCCTTGCAGCCGCCAAGCCCTGCTCTGCTCACTCAGCCCGTGGTTCACAGCTGCTCGGCACAGCCTGTGGAATTGGTACCTGACAAGTGCAAACATCCGTGCTCAGATGGCAGGGCCTGGGGATGTTATTGGCCATTGTATCCTCATTATATAAAACTGAGTTTCATTTTGCATATACTCAGTGTTGTCTCTTTGCGTTCTGTCAGTTTGTTTTTTGGCTACATTCATCACATTAATACAGATTTTGGTCTAGTGTGTATTGTCTGCCTATGAGTGAGTTTGGTGTTTCTGAGATGCTTCAGCATGAAAGATGTAGCATAAATATAGAAGGTAAAATGAAAAGCTGCATGAATATGAGATGTTACAATATTATAAATGAATTATGCTGAAATAGACCAAGAGAAAAGGTGTGATGCAGGCAAAGCATATGGTATGAATGAAAATGCAGTCCCTACATCTGCATTTGTATGTGAGCTGTTACAATTTGATTTTTTTCCCTTTTCCTTTTTTTAAATTGCATTAGCAATTCCAGATAGACACTTAGTCTCCAAAAGAAAGGCCCTTGACATTAAGTGTACTGAAAGGTCATTGAACAGTCATAGCTTTCTTTTAATTTTAAATGCATTTATCCAAGAAAACTCAGCACTGATACAACATCTGCTTTTTCAAAGGGACTCTGTCTTCTAGCTGAGCTGACTGAGGCTTACAGAGGTCAATTGAAATGCCTAAGGTCAGTTAGAGTGTCAGAGTCAGGGGTGAAGATCTGGAAAGCATACTGAAAGAGAAACCTCCTTTTTT
>VXBZ01003680.1:1208969-1373781 GCA_013399135.1 Heliornis fulica | reverse complement strand
TTTTTTTTTTTTTTTCCAGAGAGTACAGGACTCTCCTTTAAACTTCCAGATAAACACCAATACCATTTAAAGATAGAAATGTTAAAGATAGTGGCTCCCGCTGCGTTGATTACTATTGATAATGTGAGTTATTTGTAGAGGATTCTAAAAATTTCTGTCTAGAAAAAGGAGCAAGTTACATACTGCAAAAGCCAAATATTAAGGCAGAAAACTGTGAGATAGCAACAATGCTACACACTGCTTTTTCAAATTTGTTTCTTAATACTTAATGATTGACTTCAGTTAAATTACACTGTCTAAACTAGCTGATGAGCACACTTATAAAATCACAGCTATTTTAGGAATGAAAGATCCTTTACCCCGTCATTCAGCAGTGAAGTAGCGTGCAGTGACGACTGTGATTAGCAGAATGTATGCATTCTCACAAGGAAGAAATGTTATGCTGAGGATGAAGTACAATTTTAACTTTGGAAATCTGTCCAAAAATATTTACAAGGTTGTGGTATCTTTCACTTCCATGAATCATTAACTCTCAAACTGCCAGGTTTCACTCAATTCAGCAAATATTTGTGTTTAGTTATGGCAGTGATTGTTTTAGATAAAGGTTTTGTTTTTCTCACAATAAAAATTATAAATAAATATAAATATTCTGCGTGGCCTGTACAGTATGGTTGTGGTAAAGAACTCTGAAGAATTGCTATGGATTAAAAGTAATTAATACATGATGAATTCAATTCTGATTCTGTATGTGCCTATATCTTGCATTGACTTCCAATGACATGGAATTTTGATATGTACGAGGAATGCAAGTTATAACACTTGGAGTAAAAAAACTAAACTAAAAATGCTAAGGGTGAAGTTACAAGAAGCAATCTTAACAATCAACAGATTATTTTAAAGATTGCCAAGGGTAAAAACAAGGAACTTCTTCCAAGTAGTAGAGTTGCACATCTGTCTTTCACCTTCATTGCTGACAAAACCAAGCATTACTTATACTCTGATAGCAAAATAAGAATGCATACAGGGTATCTTTGTAAGGTCATATGGAAAGAGAAAACAGGAAGAGTAGATGGGAAGTACTAGTATGCTTATTACAGTGTACCAAAGAATGATCAAAACAAACAAGACCTTTTCTGAAGGTGACTGATGCATTCATTGCTGGCTTTAACGTGTTCTGCTGACTTTTATGGTGTTCCTCTGCCATTCGATCCCAAAAAGGCTTAATTTGTCAGAGAAAATAAAAATAGCTACAAGGAATCTTGTTTTTTATTATTTATTTTTTCCTTGGGAAATTTGTTAGCATACAACCCTGGGTACTAGGAGGAGGAAAAAAAACCCACATTATTTTTCAGAAGGTATTGAATGTTTATTTGGTGGGACATGTTACAGTCTTGTTAAACATTGCAGTATCTAGGTGATCCTGGTGGGGCAGGGGGGTTGGACTAGGTGGTCTTTCGAGGTCCTTTCCAACTCCTGACATTCTGTGATTCTGCTCTGTGTTGCCTCTGTCTTGTCCAGCAAAGGTCTGGCTCAAATATTTTTCTCCTTTCGAAGTGCATGTATGTGTTTGAAAAGTGATTTTGCTGAATACAAACTGATCAATCATACAAACAAGACAAAACTCCCACAGAGCACATGGGGGAAAAAGAACAAAGATTATTTTTGTCTGTCTAGTTAGAATTTTGCATATGCTTGAGTGTATCTGACAGGTTGTTTGTGCCTCTTAGAAGATGAGAAAAGGATATATATATATATTTTTAAGGAGAGAGAGAGAGAGCAGTAGGTGCTGATGAGTACAGTAGCATGTTGATTTTCATATATTCGTCGTGCTGACACAAGTCACAAGTAGCGAAGCAGGCTAAGTTGTATTATGTCATTTCCTGCAAGTAAAGATAAATGCCTTGTTCTTTATCACCCTGGGTTATATTTCTGTCAGAAGGATTTGAAAAATGGATTTGAAACTTTTTACTCTTTTTATTTATATATGTATTTTATATTTGAAGGATTTCGGGGTTGTAGTTAGAAGCTCTAATGCTCAACCTTGCTGTGATCTAGCTATGTCTCTGAAATACTGTGATCATGCTGAAAAAGACAACCTCCCCCCTAAAAAACCCCTGCCTTCCTTCTGTAGTATGAGGGCTATAAGGGTTGTAAAGCTTCTACAGAGCATGAATATAACATGTTTATGGGAGCAAAAAGCATACAAAGATATTATTTTTTCCTCCTCTGCAGTAGTTAAGAATGGTAAGAAGATAGAAACTAGGTTTCAGTACCTGATTTACCACATAGAATTACTTTGCTAGATTTCTTTTGTGTCTACTAAAATCGTATTGCCTTGACATGGCCTAAGTAGCAGTGAACCTCCTTCAGTATATTTGTGCTCCCTTATAAAACTTTTATGAGCCAGTTATGTCTTTATTTGAATGTGAACCCATTAAAAACCACAGAAGTCCAAATTTGAAAGCAAGTACAGAGAAATATTGTGTGGGTGGGAACAATAATATCACATGAATTTTCCTGAATAGTAATGAAAAATGGTCCTGAATACTTACAACTTGGAGCAACTCTGTTATCCCTTATATACCCAGTGGTATGGTTTTGTTTTATTTCTCAGATGCAGGCAGTGGTGGAAGAACAGTGAAACACTTGATTTTTGCTCTGTGTTCTAGACCTCAAAGTATATAAAGTTTAAAGAGTGGAAGAATCTTGGTGATAGGAAATAGGAATTGAATTCTATACGTTAAGATGTGTTCAAGGAATAGACTCTGAGTGAGGCTTTGCTATGGAAACATATGCAGAGAGCTCAAACAAAAGGACTGACTGGGTGGTCTCCGGAGAAGGGGAGCTAATCCACTTCACAGAATAGAAAGGATCTGAAGTGGGAAGGAACAGATGTCAGGTCATGTTTTCAGATACAGAAGTATGGGTTGAAGCATTGTGGGGAAGCATGGAAGTGTTTTGTGGTGGAGGATAGTTGTGAGAAGACCTGTGAGCATTTGAACTGTTGAGTACTAACTCTGAACATCAAACCTTTTCACAGATGCTAATTAAATCAGTTTTGTTAAAAAAATAAAAAATTGCTCAGACCTGTTAATACTCCATTAATGTAGAAATCCATCTGTGACTAAATTCATGGGTGACCCTCTATACAATTCTGGAGAATGTATACATGGTAAAGACAAGAAATTGCACATCATTCTCATTAGCACATGCACTGAGGTGCTGCAACTTGGAAAACTTTTTTTTTTGTATCCAATATAAGACTTTAGGGATCTTTCCTTTAAAACTTTGTTTCCATGAATTTTGATCAGATCCTAACATCAAGGCCATTAAGGGTTCTTGTGCCCTCATTGTAACTGCCCCTCCCTACCCCAGGGGAGACTCGCAGCATCAGATGCTTCCGAGGTAGTGTGTGTCCCTAGGTGCTTTTCAAAGTGACTTGCCCAGGGAAGATAAAACCTGAGTAATACTTCTGTAAGTATCTATTCTCCTCTGGCTTTGGGAAGGAGTGTTTGGCAGCATACCTGCCATGTACCCATGGCCAATCTCCTCCCAGCTGAAAGTCTTCTGGCCTGCAGAGAGCCTTCTGCGCAGTCCAGCTGTCTGAGCCATAGGACAGCTACTTTCTATGCTTGTGCAAGGATGGGGAGATCCAAGTGTAGAGTCTGCTGGAAATCAGTATAATTTAAAACTAGCACAACTGTGGCAAATAAGTTACTCTATATAGAATAACCTTTGGTTTTGTAGAGCTAGCTAAAACACAGTCAATTGAATGTGAAAGAAGCTAATTAAGTGACAGTACACCAAAGTAGTCATCACGGTAATTTCTTTGGCTTCAGTGAGTTTATTGCATGGATGAGTTTTATTGGAGTTCTTATTACTAATATGGAAAGCATGTGCAAAGTTAGGAGTTAAGAAGTCAAAGCTGTATTTCAGCTGGCACTACAGTTTGGGATTTTCATAGAAGGCTGAAGAGTTAAATGTAGAACTTAATTTATCTTCAGTTTGGGTACTGAGACTTCTCAATTTAAAAGACAGCTTACCTACTCAACTGCTTTTAAGAAGAGGAAGTTCCCAGATTGCTAGGTGACATGCCAAGGAAGCTCTTTCATTAGTGTTTCTCTGAATATAAGCAGTCTGAATTTTTAGCATACTTTGTCAATCTGAAAAGGATGGAAGAAGTTGATTTGTGCAGGTGTTTCTATTCCAGCACTTTGCATTTAAGTGGTGCTGGAGATTTCATACCTTCTTCACACTGAAAAGGCAGAGTTGTTCTGCTCAGGCTAACTGGCTGCTGCTTTGGTTTTCCATATAACTGAATCTGTTTATAGTATTCAAGAAACACATTTTGTGTTTGCCTCAGCGTTAAACTGAGGTGCTCTTCTGTGCTTTGAGCTTGAATAGCACATTGTCTTTCCAGAACTCTGGTCTAATTGGCAGAAGCCCATCAAGGGCACCAAGGCAATGCATCCCTGCCATAGCCTTGACAAAATTTAAGACTTCCATAATGACATGTACCAGGAAAGATAGCATAGTCTTGGTGTTGACAGGTTTGGCAAGTTTAATTAGTGTTTAGACCCACTTTGGTGTGGAAATGAAAGTGTTGTTGAAATCCTTGGCAATTAGGTGTCTAATTGCCTCTTGGGGTTCTGGGACAGAGTGATTTACTTAAGGTTGCAAAAGGAGTGGAAACAGGAACTGGGCAGAGAATTCTCAAATCCCAACCCAGTGCTATTGCCATTAATCCTTGGGTAATCTGGTATCTTGTGGTCTAGGTTTCACTCCAGCCAGCTGCTTTCATCGAGTTGTTGGTGTCATCCTACACTGGGACAGCTGGCCGGGGTTGTAATGCACAAGTGTCATCTGCATATGTCTCCTACGGCTGGCATCAGGTGGCTCTACCACTGGCAGCTCTACATTAAAGCAGATCGTAACGGCGAAGGACAGAGTCTGTGATGTCAAAGAAAGGGGAAGCTTCTGATTAGATATTTCAGAATCTGAAAGGCAGAATCAAAACTGTTAGAATTAAGTTTTGTTAATTTAGACAACAGCAACTGTAGGAGCCAGGGAATATAAGCTTGCACAGAACATCTGCATTTCAGTGTTACACATGCTGTGGAGAGATCCAGGAGAATGAATGCGTTTGTCCATAGATCATCACTACTTGCCTGTGTGATTTCTGTGTCATTCCTTTTGTATGTTTGTTTGTTTCTGTTGGATAGGAAAGGCTCAGGATGGTTTTCGAGGAAAGAATTTTTAAGTGATATTATGAGCAATGATATGTAAAAAAAAAAAAATAAAATGGAAAGAATGACTTTTTAAATACTTAAAATCCATCGCTGATATTTGAAAAGAAAATGCTAAGCAATAAAGGAGATGAATTTCCACATCATGTATTACATGGGAAATTTGCACACACAATCTTTTATTTATTTAATGGATTTTCTGTGAACATCTTCCATTAAATGTTTGTAAAACTTCAGCCCAAGAAATTTAGCTATGGAAGGGAAAGCATTTATATTCATTAGGTGAGAACAGACTTTTTGCTCATGATTTGGGTGGAATTTAAAATGATTAGTGCAGCCTAAAGTAGTTAGGTGATAGGAATTTTCTAAAACATTTTATCTCAATCTTCTAAACCCTCTTGGGGATACAAGAACTTATGATGCATATAAGGAAATTTAAAGCCAGTTTATTAAAAACACATTTCCACTTAGTTTAATGGTGTTCTTCCATTGTATCTCAAGATTGCTAGGTATTTTGCTCCCTGCTGCAGCCTGTAGAGACTAGAACTATAAGAACCCCTTGGAGTGGCCCATCCCTCCTTTATAGAGATTTGAGCTGCAGCTGACAGGGTGAAGAGAAATCATGAATATATTGTAACCAAAGCTCATAAAAACCTTCATAGAAACTTTGTCTTAAATTGAATTTTTCTAGTGAGGAGATCTTTCTTAAGAAAAATATTATAAAACTTGAAATGAAAACAAAACAATCAGCAGTCAATTCTGTCCTGGCCAGAACCAGGACATCCAGTTACACTGTAGTCTCAAAATGGAAAATGGAGCATTTTGTGTGCCCTGTGCTAAGGCAACTAAGAATGCTGAAGGTATCTGTGTACTTAGCTCTTCTAGGGAGGGGAAATTCAGAGCTCAGACCTGCCTAAAACTGCATCAAGGACTTTTCCAAGTTTTCATTTAACTTTATGGCGGTAGAAACATCAACGTGGGTGACTAACAAACTTTCTTTGTTTATATTGGAAATTAAAGTGGCACAATTGCTTCTTTAGATCATAGATATATCTTGGCTTTTGCAAAGTCACTGTTGCAGCATTCAAAGCCAAACTTTCTCTTGGATGGAAAATTAGTCCAGTAGCGTCTCAATTATCCCAGGATAGATTGTCCGGGTGATGGATGGGAATAGGCTGCAGGTACAGAGACGTTCAGCCCTGTTCTGAATGAGTCAGTTTGGCACTGCTGTGTGCAGTGATGATACAAGCTTGGGGGTTAGCTCAGGGAGGTCTGATTCAGCATTGCTCCTGACCTCTATTTTCACCATTTCATTCCTACTGTGTCCTTCTGTGGTGTAATTTGAAAGAGGAGAGTGACTAGGCAGTAAGGTAGCAAGTTAAGCATTCATTAATCCAAAATATGTCGAATATCTCTCAATGTCATGTTTGCTGTGTATTTCTGACCTTCCAGTTATCATTTGATTGGATTTCTTTGAAGAATAGACTTTATTTAGAGAAGAAAAACAAAATTAAAATACAAAAAGCATGATTATGATGAATAATCTATCCACAGAAGTTTACAGTGAACCAGTCTATATGAATAGACCTACTCCACTAAATTAGAGACACACAATGGAGTTGCTCATCCTAAGATGCTGGTCTCTAAGGTGTAGATTATGATTGTGCTAGAGAACTCTTCCCACAGTAGGTATGTTTTGAGGGATTTAACCGTCTCTAGTCCATGACCATCACAGCAATGCTGGCACAAATCGGTAGCCTTGATCTAGCCTGAAATGATATTCAGCTCTGTTCTTCCAGCTAGTTGTTGTGTTACCACAAGGGCTCACTTTAATGTAGCTATAAATTTTTTTGAAGGAACATTGAGCTGAATGCCACAGAAAATAAACCTCTGCTATAATGCAGTGATACTTTGTTTCTCAAATAATGTACTTTAGATTAAATGCTGGAATAATTTGTTCTTTGTTAACATGCTTTACGGTCAAGACAGGAAAAACAAGACTAATATTTTGAGCTTTTAAATTTAACTGCTAGTTCTGTTATGAGGCAACAGAAAGTAATTTGTAAGGTGTTGTGATGCTATTGTTGGCCCTCCTTACTTCAACCCTCGGTGTCACAGTGAAGCAGTAATGTGCTGACTGCCTTTCTGTCTGAGAAGGTGTTCGGTAGTGCTCACCCCAATGTATTGACTACCCAGCTTGGTAGGGCTGTGGTGTACAGCTGGTAGTACAGTGTGTATGCAGTGTCAGCTGTGGAGGCAGATGTTGGGATGTGACAGTGAAGTCTCAAATTCTTCTGGACCTGTCATAACAAGGATGGATGTTTATAGACAGGATACTAAGAGAATTAATTTTTTTTTTTTTTGGGAGGTGTGGCTGGGTGGAGTTGGGGTTACAGGCTCAGAATACTTACTCTGGGAAATGCTTGTCTACTTATTTGATCAAAATACAGAAATAGCTGGTTTCAGGTAATACCATTTTGGATGCTTTTTGTTTGGTTTTCAATGCCCAGCTTTAGGCATAGTGTGAGTGTAATAGATAACCCCATACAGAGCAGAAGTCTTTGACAGTTTAAAATCAAGGGCTGTCTGTGTTTGTTTCTAAAGATTTATTGAGAAGCCATCAGCTTTTTGGGTGGAGAGACTTCTACCTACTTTTTTGCTGTCAAACTGTGTGATTCTCAGTGTGTACTTGAAATACACTCAGAGTGTTTCTTCTTCAGTGCAGATGCTTTTAAAAACTGCCCTTAAGTGCAGAATGAAGACGTTTTCTGCCACCAGATGAGTGATGCTTGGCTGAGCTTCTCTCTTCCTTTCATCTACATATGCACACCTCTACAGTCATTTCTATAACCCACAGGGATCTCCTGCCATTGTGGGGCAGCTGTGACTCTTTACAGGGCGGTAGGGTGTGCTATGTGTAGTCCCACTTCTGGTGGGGATCATCTGTGCAGGCAGGCTGAAGGGTAGAGAACCAAATTTAATCTACAGGAATCTCCTGCTGTGCTGGGTAGAGAGATGATGCTGCAAAAATTAACATGGAGACAGATGAAAATTTTACTCATCCTCAAGTGTATGAGGCAATGAATGATGTTCAGCAAAGCCTGCCTTTAGGTAGGAGCAGTTATATAGCTCAATAGCAAATTGCAGAAAATGGTCTGAAAGCAGATTGACTGTTCCTGATCCCTGCCTAATGAATTTACAGGAAATAGATTATGCTTGCTTGAAGAGTGGCAAATCCATAGGAGTGGGAACAATGTGCCCCATACCAGATCCATGTTCACAAATCCAAATGCTTGTTTTCCAGCATCCCAGATGGCAGATCTCCTTAGCACAATTCAAAACTTTCAGCATTCTTGCTTTTTTTTTTTTTTTGTGTGGTGTTGTTTGTGGGTTTTTTAGGGTGAGGTTTTTTGTTCGTGTTTTTTTTTGGGGGGGGTGAGGTGGGGTGGTGGTTTCCATCTTCATCATCTCCCTCACAGTGGAGACCCCCTTCATTTAATGACTATCTATACACAATAGAGAATGAGCTGACAGGATGAATAGCAATGTAGAGAGTGAGAGACTCCAGTTTGTGACCTTGGTGGAACGCACACCACAGCACTTCTACCAAAAGTCATTACGGCTCTCCAGGTTTTTCAATTATTTTTTTTAATTTGCTGTGTTTATTACTTTATCATAGCACAGGATGTTGCTCTGATAGTTTTTATTATAGCATATTTTACAATAAAAACCTATGCACTGAAGTCTGTTCTGTAGAGCTGCCAAAAATAGTTAAAGGGAGAAATGTCAGAGACTTTGATAGTTCTAGTTAGCTTGATTCAGATGGAACAAGCAGGGTCAGTTCAGGTGATAGGACCCACCAATATGACCATTTTTCTTAAAGGTGTATTTTTTTTGAGGTTAAATCATTAGTGATTTCATCAAATCTAATCAGAAGTTATTTATTTTAACTGAGTAAGGATTTTGTTCCTTACACAAATACCACTTGCAATTTCCTTTCAGGTATACTTGATACTTGGGTCAATGGTATCTTTCACTATGTCATGTGAAGTCAGCAATGTGTGCAACCTTTGTCACTTGACTATCTCAAGGTTCATTTCTCACAAGTAGAAGTTATTTAGTCCTAGTGTTCTGGCGGTGTTCCAAGCCAGCTAATTATATTCTTCCAAAAATTTCCCTCAAAGTTCCAATTATCTTCTTCGCTTCCTTTTCTGAAGTACTGTCATGTCATGTTGTTTTTATGAAATACCTGACAGTGTCTTCCATCTAAAGTGGCTATATTTTGCTTATGAATGAAGATAAAGCGTTGTATCCCCTACCAGCATGTATGTGGTGTGATGTGCTGATTATAGGGAAGGTATTTTAAATATAGCAATAGTGAAAATGAGTCTGAATACTCATGCTTAGAGTATCAAATGATGCGTGATTTTTTTCTTTTCCTGTTTCCACAAGATTGTTATATTAATCTACACTCTGAAAACTGCTTTCTTACACTTCACTTGTGACTAGCATCTTTCTTCACCAATAGTAGAGAAAAGCAGGGAAAACCTATGGTAAGATAACTTAAATGAGCATATTTATTGTTTACAGTTTAAAATTGTTTTTTCTATATACCATTAAAAGAGCTGTCAATTGGCTGTTCTGATGTTGCCAGGATGACTTTTTCTCTCAGCTGCTGTTAACATACAGGCATTTCAAACTTTTAAAAAGGTCAATCAGGTGTGTTCTATTTTTCCTCTAGAAAAATGGTTGCAGTATGTCTGACATTACACTAAAACTCTAAACTTTTTCTGTTTAGCTGCTTAAAAATCCTTCAAAAGAGGGATTTGTAAGTAATAGTAGGTACTTTTTAAATAATATTACAAATATTTTCCTGGGCATTTGGTTTATGCCTATAGCTACTTCCAAAGGATTACAAAATATGAGAGTTAGAGAAGATGATAATACCTGGATTTTGGAAACTCTAGGTAGCTTTAGGAAATTATTTTACTCAATTTTGTGTTGAAAATATTCTGTAAAATGAGTCACCATCTTGAATTTCTAATGTAAGAACAATAGCCTGCAATTTCAGAATATAGTATGGATGTTGGCTTTTTTTATAAACCACAACTGAAGAGGTGCATGTCATTTCAAGATGCTGATACATTAAGCTGGTATTGTTTATTGTATCTGACTTATGTTAGCACAATCCTGAACAATACTTTGACATGGGTGCACACTTAGTTGAAAGCTCTGAGTAAAGCGAGGTTGTTGGTGGGAGATCCCTCAAAGCCAACATGCAAGAGAAAGTCAGTGAAAAGAGTATCTTTGCTGTTTGTTTGCAATTGCAAATCCTTACTAAATTGTTAAATTGCAGCAGAACATCTTGTCTGCATTTTATAAATTCACAGCCACTCTACTTAAATACAGTTCTCACCCACACAGAGTTTCATTTGCACAAAAGTCATAGCAGCAGAATATCAGCAGTTCCCACGGAAATGACAGCCCAAGCCTTTAGTTCATAATATTGAAAATTTTCCTAACTTGCAATGTTTCCTGAGGGAATGTCAGAGTTGGCATACATTTTTGCTGCCTTCCTCTAATTTTTAACCTCTTATTACAAATGAAAGCTTGTAAGGCATTTTAACAGGTGGTTTTTGCCTGGGAGTACATGACAGAGGTAGAAAGCCAGAGAACTCTGATAAAAATTAAACTCGGCAAATCTAACCAGTCTTAGTGGGAATGCAGCAGGGAATAGCAAATCCTTAGTGAAAAGAGCTAAAGATTACTTAATTAAACAGGGTTGCAGAATGAAATTTAACTTTAAACTTTAAATTTAAGTGAATTTCTTTGAGGACACTGACTCCAGCTGCTTTACGCTCCAGGTTTGGAGTTACAGATCAGGTGATGTTGTACCCTACCTGTGGCTGCACTGGGCTTCCTAATGCACAGGGAGGTGGAGGGAATGGAGATGATTGCAGCCTTCCTTCTGGAGCGTCATTCCTAGGTTTATTTTCCAGGTGAGGTGTGAAATGTTGTTGTATTTTGTTTCAAATCACAGTACTACTTATTTCACACAGAAGGCTTAAAAATCTTGTGGAAGAGGCTTTTAGCTCCATATTCTGGAAAACAAATATTAATTCTCAGAAACAAATATTAATTGGTAGGCTATTATCCAGGATGAGAACACTGAACAAAAGGAATGAACATCTTCAGGTTGTGAGTACTGCTGCGCTGGTTTGAGCTGGTTATGTATGATTGGTTTTCAAAAGCCTATGCAATGGCAAATTTCACAGGTGATCTTGGAGACCCTTGGAATTGGTTAACAAGGTTTTATAAAGAGTTAAACAATCAAAGTATTATTAGGGAAAGAGAAAAATTCCATGATGAAAGGCATGGTGCAGCCCTCCCCCTCTGCCGCTGCTCTGTAATTCCAAGTTTGTGTTGTTAGAAGTGCAGTGAGTTGGGACAATCAGGTGCTCCATAACCATACCTGAAACTCCTGCTGCCTGGATTGTAGCCCAGCCACCTTCTGGCCTGTCTAGAAAGTACCAGAAGTACCTGACAAGAATTATGGCTTGAATGGAGCAGGGGGAAAACCAAAACAAGCCACTGGCCAAGGTCAGTCTTGTGATCCTATAAACAGTGTCTCTAGGTGATACTGTTTGAGCTCTCTGAGGTCACAGCAACCTGTGACCCAGTATCTCCCTCTGAGCTGAAACACCTCGCAAGGTAGGTTTTATGAGGATTGAGAGGTGAAGGAAAAAGTGGGTAATTTGCTACAACTCAGAGAAAATTCTACACTAAGCTCTGAGTATGAGCTGATTTAGAAAACTGTTGTCTTGTCTGAAACTCGCAATTTTCAAAATCTTTTAGGTTGCAAAATTTTTTTTATGACTTTAGTTCAATCACTTTTCTAATTGGCTGATAACTGAGTGTCATTAAATACGCAATCTAATCTTTTGATTTACCATCACATAAAGCTTAGGTTGCTGCTACCTTAAAATTGTGTAAAATCAATTTGTGACAAGTTGGTAATAATTGGGATCCTGAAATTTGAAATGGATCAAATTGCTTTAATTGAATTTTCATGAATAACCCAGTGACTTTGTGGCTAATCCTCAGAAGATATACTGTGGGTGCAAGTTAAGCAGGATTAAGTCAGCTTCCGATATCTTGTCGCTGTCATCTGAACAACCCTTACAAATGTTACCTGTCCAGATTCTTAGGAACGTAAATCTGTACTTCATTTTCATCAAAGGCTCTGACAAAAAATTTTTAGGGCATTGGACTCCATGGTTTCAGAGGTCCTTGGCATAGATACTCCAGCGAAAGGCCCTGAGGCGCTTTATCTGAGAAAGCAAAAGTGATGCTGACTGGGGATATGGCAAGGCCAGGGTGCCTTAGGGGAATGATAGTTCAGTGCTTCAGCACGACAGCTTCCTTTGGGTGATGCCAATTAAGCTGTAGCTGTCATTTAAAGTAGCTGTCCTCTGGATCGTACCTCCTGTGCACAAGCAGGAATCAATGAGTCTCTTATTCTGCAAAAAAGGTTTGTGGGTTGGTAAATATACCATAATAATAAAATTATTGTTATTATTATTATGGAATATTATTATTATATTCCCCAAACCCAGAACAACATGGAAACAGAATGTTGGTCATTTCCAATAGTGGTAATTATTTCTGGGGTTGTTTCAAGAAGTAGTGAAGTTGATCATCTCACAAGCTTCAGGTACCAGATGAATTGAACTAAAGCCACCACTGTGAAACCTTTATAAGTCGGTGAATAGTTTTTAATTTAAGGCAGTATCATATCAATAAACAACCGTGTAAAAAGCTATAGTGTAATCAGCTTTATTGTTTCATAATAGGTTTATACAAATTATGGATATCAGCATTTTATTAATGGGACTTTTAATTATCCACTACAGTTAAGTGATGTAAAATATCTAACAGCTCTGCTAATTAATATGGGGATTCAATTGGATTCAAGGGCAAATGGGACAGGGCTAACACAATCCACTTTTGACTATGATGAATAAAAAGTCAAACCAATAGCTTATTTCCAAATTAACATGATTGATAAAAAGTCAACTCGGAGCACAAGTCATTCATCCCAAGGGAGCTGCAATTTTAATGTTTAGATAATACAATAGATTAGATGTATATAGGCCTTGAAATAAAACTAAAAGATTCAAAGGATAAAATCTGTAAACTTGTTTCTAGACATGTAACTTTGTGTGCAGTGAGTCTTTTCAGATCACTTTCAATTCTTACAGATGTAAATAAAGCTGACATATGAATGAATCTGTAATATATTCCAGGAAAATTATCCATTATTTGGCTTTCTTTTCTATCTGTCAGATATTCTGAACAGCACTTTACATAAAAAAAAAAAAAAAGGCAGGGTAGAGGGGAGAAGCAGCTTGCCAGCAACTGGTTTATCAGTCTGTCTCTCTGATTATAGCAGTCTACCCTCTCCTGATGGCTGTTCATTACTTGCTTTTCTGCATGTGGCAAAACATTCAAAACTTGTGTTCAAAATCTTCAGGAAGTGAATCTGTGTGTGCATATCCAGAAAAAGCCTCTGAGGTAGAATCCAGAGTGTTTGGTGATGTGCTTATGTGACATAGACAGTGCACGAGGATGCTGAAGCGTTTCGGTGAAGAATGTCAAACAGCCTGCATGCTGTTTGGGGAGCATCTCATCAGAGACACACAGGCACTTGTCTGGGACCAGTAGAAATTCTGAGCATAGTTGTGGGACTTAAATGTTCTTCTCCCATATCTCCTTTTTGGCACCTTGCTCAGGCCAAGGGGGAGCCATTCCCACCTGCTCAGCTTCTCGAGTTCATAGTCATCTCTGAATATTCTATGTCTCTGATCTCCTCTAAGCTGACTCTTGTTTTCATAAGTGATAACTTAGATATATTTGTGGGGGCTGTACTGGTTTTTCACATAGTGTGTAAGGTCTCAAGTTTTATTTCCTCTTTGCTTAGGGAGATTGAAACTTGAATTTTCATTTCCAGTGCCTTATTATCAAAGAAAGGGCTGCTTTGTTTGGGAGTGATTCTATTTGGCCTGGTACAGAGGTGCTGTGTAATAGCAGTGAGTACATATGAGAAGAAGTCAGGTGTTTAAATACAGTTACATATGCATATATTTAAAGCAAGTTGAGTCTATTTGGAAAAAAAATACAAAAGCATTCAAGTTTATAATTGAAACACCCAAAATCAGGAAAAGATTTTATATTTGAGAGAAGTGTAAGCATGCTGTTTGATGTAGAGGGATAATAAATTGCATATGAATTTAAGAATTTCGGATTGGGAGGAATCTCCTGAAACATATTGTCTGGGTCTTTTCTATCACAGGCAATTATTTCACATAATATTTTCACAATTGACCATATTTCAGATTAAAAGTGGGAATTTTTTTCTACCTTGGGATGATCTCTCTTTGCTTTGATTCTCTGGTGGTTAGAAGCATTCTAATCTCCAGGCTGAATTTATTCAAGATCAGTTTAGTTTGATTTTGTTGGTGGCCACTTGTTTCTGTTCCAACACTGACTTTAAGCTTGACTTCCAAATAAAGTATTTTTATTTGCAGGATTTATTTGACTTCTCTTAAAAAAAAAAGAAAATTCCTTTTTTTAGAATTATAGAATTGTTTGGGTTGGAGAAGACCTTTAAGATTGACTCCACCATTAAACCATGTCCCTAAGCACCACATATACGTGTCTTAAATACCAGCAGTTTTGGTGACTCAAAAACGTACCCTTTTTGGGATCATATTTTCTAATTTTATAAGTTTATCTGTATCACCTTTTATGTCTCTTTCTACTTCTCAATTTGCTGTATTTCTGGCTTACAATATATTTTCTCATTAGTCTCTAGCTGTACAGCCTGCATTGACTTGAATTTTATCCTACCTTTATTACTTCATGAGGTTTTTCTAATTGTTTATATGTGTTATGCCAGTGTTCTTACGTGGCTCCTTTTTGTTCACTGGGAAATTCCATTGTATTGACTTTTTTTTAGTGAATATAATTATGAAAACCTTGATTGTTCTAGTTAACTAATATTTTGATAATGGTACAGCAGACTTATATATTAGGTAAAATGTAACTGTGGGAAGTGGGCTCTGTCATGCTTTGTATCTCAATAATATCATAATAAGCATATGTTTCTTAAGTCTTTTGCTACAGTATTCTGTAAAGGTATTGTACAGGCCAGGAAGTATGTCATGAGCAGTTTGGTTTTTTAAATGTTTAGCTTTTATAATTGCCAATACATAACAGCACATATATGAAAAGCTATATTAGCAATAACATTTTCTTTAATTAATTTTTCCATGAATGAATTCCTAATAGAAACTCATTCTTACTACATTGTATTATGTTGTGATGCACTTTGGTGAAATTAGCTCGAAGAGCTGCTCCTTGCAATTTTAATATTCCACTGGGTTTTCCATTCTAGAAAACTCATTATTATACATGTACAAAGCTGAAAAGAAACAAGAGAGAGGCATATTGTGTGAATAACAGTCAGGGAAAAGAGACAGCTGGCATGATAATTTTCTAATAAAGCTTAGAAAAGGCTGCTGTGTCTTGAAAAAATGAGAGAGTTTTAATTTGAGTATTCCTTTTGTTTGGATTTGCTTTGTACTAAAAAGTTCTGAATCCTATTCACACCTTTTATGAATATTAACTGAAAAACAAATATATCTTGTCAAGTTCTCCTACTTGGTGCAAAAGAATCAGTGTTGTGTATCCAGAGGGGGATGGTATTTCTTTTTCTTCTTATCAGCTCTTATTCTCCTCCAACCAAGCTGTACAGTTTGGATCTCGATAGAGATCTTCTGAATTGAGGACAACTTATTAACACATGGAACCCTTAACTATCTACTTGCCAAACTACAGCTGCTAAGAAATGCTTTTGAATGTCTAAATTCCTGTCATATTTAGGATCATGATTTCTGGTGGCTATCCCTAAAAGCCCACTGTCAGGCTGTGGCACTGGTCTTTGTTTTAGGAAAGTAGACATCAGTCATAGGAATGAAACATTTCACCTGTGACCTTCAAAAAAATCACACAAATCTTCTTACTTGTAAGTAGAACTTTATTTTTTCCAGACATATGACCTTTTTGAAACTAGGTGCTACCTTCTTACAGGATTTAAAGCAGATTTTCTTAAATGGCGAAATATTTGCATTTAATTACGAAACTCTAACACACTCATGGGTTAGAGAGGCAAATTAAGGTGAAATTTTAAATTAATATGAGGAGAAAGAAGTTAATCTATTAAAATAAACTGGAAACGGCAAATTCTGTGCTCGCTGCTACCTTCCCGTGGTAGGTTGCTAAGACATTAGGTAGCATTGTCTAAACTGTATTTCTGGCTGGCCTTGCATTTTGTAAGGCTTTTAGAAATGTAATGAATACAGTTTTGAAAACACTTTTATAACAGTGTTTTTAAAGTATTAGTTCAATAACACTTTTTTCTTTCAGTCCTTGGCTTGACATATTTTTCTAATGTGTTGCTCTGACACTAGATTGTCCCATCTCTTTTTAATTTTCATCCATTCATCCTTTTTATACAATATAAAGTTACTGACATTAATGAAGTTACTGCTAATTTATGCCACAGTAAGATAGAAAGGAATCGGGCTCATTATATCTGGTATCACAGTTCATGAGCACATCAGTTAATTGCATTCCATTAGTAATTAACATAGAGGAATATGAAATACTAATGTTTTGTAAACCGTTCATTTAATAGCTCTTATTCTTGGTAACACAGAGCTGTAGGTGACAGAGGAACAAAGGTCTTCACCTATAGATGGAACTTTTTTGCTGCTGCTAAATAAAACCCTCTCTGAAAGGGTTTTTGCAAACTATTGTACATAGTCCTGGAGTATGTGGCATTGATACCAAACTCCAGATATTTATCTGACATTTTGTTTAATGGTTAACATGAATTATTAATTGTACTCTTTCACTCATTAAAATATAGGTAGGTTGGGATTAAATTTATTTTGTTTTCTGGTGGTTCTTTTGCAGTATTTAAAGCAGCTTAACCAATTTTTCTGTTCAACCTCCTCACATAAGCTGCATGTATCACAGTGGGTTGCTGTCACTGGGCTCAGGTTCCCAGAGCCCTACATAGACCCAGGGATGTTTCAGCTGATTCAGTGCTACAGGTGGGAGGATGTAGCAAGAGGGTCAATTATAACTACACACCTGCTCCACTGGAGCCAGAGATTGAGTGACCCAGCAGGAAGAAATTCTAATGATAGTCAAGAGAGTTCAGGTTAAAAAATCTTTCTATTTAAATGAAACAGTATGGTCTCTGTTCTGCTAGGAAGCTCCCTGCTTAGAGCTGGAGCCAGAAAACACAAGTGCACAAGGTAAACACTGGTACTATTTTCTCCACTTGGTTCTCTGTAGGACTAATGTATGCAGCCACCCGGCGCAGACAAAGAACTTCACATCTAAAAATGGCATTCATATGCCTTTTAAGCTGGTTGAGTCACATCTATTGTTTGACTTCATTCTGTCTGCTGGCACAGACATTTTAATTGGGCTGTGATGGTTCTGGGTTGTATGGAGGTGTAGAAGACAAGAGTTTCATTAGCAAGAACATACGGAGTTTGAACACAGGTCTGCTAATGGAGTGGCTTTGCTGCTTGGAAAGCAGTGTCTGGTGAGCAGTCTTGGTGTCAGAGTTTCCATTTCTACATACTCTGTTTCAGTAAGCCTCACCTGAGAACAAACTTTGTGGCTGTTACTGAATAGGTACGCTTCCAAGTCTCAGATTCATTTGATGTTGAAGTGTCTTTCAGCCCTACAGACATTCCCTTATATGTGTATTTCTAAGTCTTTTGTTTGCAGCTGATTTTTCATTGCTACACAAAATAAATCCCCAGGCATTTAGTGTATAGTGAAAATTAATTCACTCCTTAATAGATAATGCAGTTTTAAAACAGTGTGTACAGAATATCTGTAAAATGGAAAATGTTTTGCAAAATCAGTGAGTGTTTAAGTTTCAGTTATTTCCTAGCGGTGGCCATGTAGCTTCTTTTGAACCATGTAATACATGAAAAAAATCATCAGCCTGTGGAAAAAGCATTCTCACAGCATTCTGCTTGAGAAACTGGCTACCACTGGCCTGGCCTGGTGCATCCTCTGCTGGGTTAAAAGCTGACTGGATGGACAAGCCCAAAGAGTGGTGGTCAGTGGAGCCAAATCCAGCTGGAGCCTGGTCACAAGTGGTGTCCCACAGGGCTCAGTCCTGGGTCCAGTTCTGTTCAACATCTTTATCAATGACCTGGATAAAGGGATTGAATGTTCCCTCAGTAAGTTCACAGAGGACACTAAGCTGGGAGGAAGTGTCAATGTGCTTGAGGGTAGGAGGCTCTTTAAAGGGACCTGAACAGGCTGGACTGTTTGGCTGAGACCAGCAGGATGAGGTTCAGTGAGACCAAGTGCAGAGACCTATCGAGTGCTACAGGTGAGAGTGTGGCTGGACAGCTGTCAAGTGGAGAAGGACCTTGGGGTGCTGCCAACAGGATATGAGCCAGCAGTGTGCCCAGGTGGCCAAGAAGGACCAATGGCATCCTGGCTTGTATCAGAAACATTGTGGCCAGCAGGTCTGGGGAGGTGATTGTGCCCCTGTACGTGGCATTGCTGAGACTGCACCTCAAGCGCTGTGTTCAGTTCTGGGACCTTCACTACAAGAAGGACGTGGAGGTCCTGAAACCTCTTCGGAGAAGGGCAGCCAGGCTGGTGAAGGGTCTGGAGGGCAAATCTTATAAGGAGTGGTTGAGGGAACTGGGGGATGCTTAGTCTGGAGAAGAGGAGGCTGAGCGGGAGACTTTATCCCTTCCTAGAATGACCTGAAAGGAGGTTGTAGAGAGGTGGGTGATGATCACTTCAGCCAAGTGGTAGGTGATAGAACAAAGGGAAATGGCCTTAAGCTGCACCAGGGCAGGTTTATGTTAGATCTTAGGAAAAAGTTCTTCATTGATAGAGCTGTTGGGGTGTGGAAGAGGCGGCCCAGGGAGGGGGTGGAGTCCCCATNGGGAGGGGGTGGAGTCCCCATCCCTGGGTGTATTTAACAGATGGGTAGATGAAGTGCTCAGGGAGATGGGTTAGGAGAGGACAGAGATGGTTGGACTCTAACTTAAAGGTCTTTTCCAACTGTGAAAATCCATTTCACTCAATCAAGTTGAGACAAGTTAACCCATTATTCCTAGTTTAATTTCCTCCAGTGTATGTTTGAATAAAACATTATAACTGACCTTACCTCTCTGTCATCTGATTGGTACATCTAATAGTCTTAAACAGAAATGTTTGAAAACAGGGAGGATCAAACTGTCCACCACGCCATCTAGCTCTGGAATTTCAGTTTCTATAACTGTTTCTGTGGGCTTACAATGGTGAAAGGCCATTGCTGTGACACACTTGAAACATGGGGAACTCTGGTTTCCCCTGGGAATTCTCATCTGGGAAACATCTTAGAACAGATACAAGTCTTTCTGCAGTGCCCCCCTACAGTGACAGCGGATGAGGCTTGGCCAAGAACACAAAGTGATGGCTGAATGTTGAATTGCACTTGGTGTGTCACAGAAAGCAATTGTCACTGGAGTAATAGTGTACCCAATGCATTTCCTCCCTGCTTCACTATTAATTGCTACTCTAAAATTGGGGTGTGAAGTGAGTATTTAAACAGTGGGGTTTTTCCCCTAACTAATTTTAATCCTTGACTTTGAATGACAGTTTATTTGTAGATTAAGAATAAGTGTGAGTAGGAAGGACTGCATAGCCCAGGTGATAGGTAACAGATACATAGTCTTTCATTTGTAGCTTGCCAGTTCAAATTTGGCTTGGTTCTGTATTGACAGAAATTCATTATCATCTGATGGTTGTTTGGGAGTCTGTGTGAAAGGAACTGATGGTATTCTCATTCAAAAAAAAAAACCCAACAAAAAACAAAACCTGTCACAATTACATTCTTCTTGGCAGCCTCTGTGAGCATGATGATGAACTTCCCTCTGACATCTTAAAGCAGCCTTTCCAGATTAGGCTTCAGGCGAATTGGCAGGACGATGTGGAAATTTGCAGGCACTATCCAAGTTTTATCTATCCTTTGTCTAATAAAAGGACCTTAAGCCTGTAAATGATGAGAAACAGAAGTGGCTTCTAGGTGGCCTCTATCTTTTGCTCCTTCAGGTGGCCAGTGTGCAATTGCTGCCCCTTAATTACGGGAGAATACTAACAACCCTCAGTAGTTGAAAACAGATAATTTGGATGAGCCATTCTCAGATTAATATTTTTAAAGCTAGAGTTTTTTCCCTTGGGCAAATACAGAGTCTGCCAGCCAGCCAGAAATATAATGGGGTCATTGCCTTGTCTGTAGTTTGGTAAAATGAACTGCCAAATGCCAATGAACTGCCAAAATCTTGTAGCAAAGGTAGAGACCGAATCTCTCGCAAAGCGTTTTCTGAGTGTGGTGATATTTAATTTAATTGGGGAAGTGCAGTATGTCAATACGAACTTTTCCCACCCCCCTATTCTGTCTCTTTCTGAAGCAGTCATAGCATTTCATTTCAGCAATACTGAAACCTTCAACCACTAAAGGATGTGCTAGCCAAAAACCGTCACTGCCAACAATTATATGCTAGATCTGTGTGGGCAATAACATATGCACTTAAAAGGACTGAAAAAGAAGGTATACATGGCTCTTAGCATTTTATCTTGTCTTGAGTTTCAATGTCTCCCTAAAATTAGAATTAATTTCAAAAAGTAAAAAGTCTTTGGGAACAGAACATGTAGGAGCCCTGTGATGAGCCGGGAGGTTCAGACCACAATTTTTTTTCCTATTACAAGGGAATACATAAGCAGAGCTGTCTTCATTACTCCTTTAAATAATTAATGACTTCAAGTATATTTCATGCATTGATTATCTGACCAGTTGTTAATGGACAAAGCAAGAGTGCCTTATGATATTTTTTATTTGTTCTTGGAGTCTCTAATAACCTGGGCATATGTTGATGAACATGTAGGTATAAGTAGGATTTTGGTGGTGACTGAAGTGTGACATGACTCATCTCCCACATAAAAAAAAAATAGGCAAGATATATTATAAAGCCAGATTTAATGCAAAAGGAAAAAATAAAAAGGAGAAACAGTGTGCAGGATACTTTTATGCTTGTATAGAAATGAAAGTGAGAAGATTCAAAAGATTATTGTCTTTGATCTACTAAGGCATTTTCTATTGTATTTCTAACAATATATTTCATCTGCGGTCCAGAGTTAACTGGCTTCACTATTGTCGGTTGGAAATCAAATTCAGGCCAATTTATAGCTTGGCCATTCAGGATCTGGTTTAAATACATTTCTGCTTTTCAAAAGCTTGCTTAGATTATTAGACAGAGTCACCCTTTAAATTAGTACTGAGGCCAGGGTAGGAGGAATGAAATATCACAGGCTCAATTTGTGGTTTATACAAATAAACAGAATCTTATTATTATGTACATCTGGACTCTTCTTAGTTTGGCTTTCGTGGCTTGGATGGCTCCCATTCTTTGGAGCTGTTATAAGCTATACCCACTGAAGGAAGTAGATTATTTGCTGGGAATTATTCATACAAAGAATGTAAATTTTTTTTCATGCATGCCTTGTTCTTTTGGTCTGATACTGACGAAGTCATTCTCCAGGCTGAGCTGGGGTGTGTTATATATTCATGAAGAAGGGTGCTCTATGGAGTACTATGTATGGTTTTTTACTGTCTATTTTCATAAAAGGTGATTACCCTTGGCACAGATGCAGAGAAGGTCAGGGAAGAAAAGAACAGTCATACCAGGAGAACTTTGTTTGTTTTTTTTCCAGTAAAGTGAAGTCTAAGGGTAAATTTTACTCTGTAAATATGTTGAAAGATTGATGTCTGAGAGGGGAAGTTGGTATTAAAACTAAAATCAGTTGGGTAACACTGTCAATGAATGAATTTAGAGTGGAAATTAGAAGGTGGTTTCTGAATCCTGGAGAAGAGAATTTTTGAAACAGCTTTCCAATAACAGGGGAAATAACTCTACCTCGTTTTTTGAGGCAATTATGAAATGCCACAGATAATGCTGCCTGTAATCATGGAAAATTAATGAGTCAAGAAGACATTTCTAGTTACAAGGTCTCTAGGCCTGGAATGGGAGAACAACTGTATTAGGACTCCTGTCTTCTGGCTCAACAGCTCAGTCAAAAGGTTGTTATTTTTTCTTGCATGGGTCTTACTTTTTATATTGGAATGAATCTTAGGAAAAATGTTTTAGATCTTGTCACAAGACAGGTTTCTGACAGCCTCAGTTGTTCTGTGGGCAGGAGCAGCATTTGCTATCTTGTTCTGGCTGTGACTGTGCTTGGGTTCAGCAGCTGCAGAGCTTGCAGCTCCTTGAACAGGTTTCCATCAGGAGCATTGTAGGTACTGAGACCTGAGCATCTGCAGCACTGGAGGAGCTGTTGGTTGTTGACTTCTAGGCGTGGAGATGGCCATTCAGTCAGTGTGTTTCCTTCTTCTTGCTATCATAATAAAAGAAAAAGTGTGATTTTTACAGAACTTTTATTTAGTTACATTTAGCTCTAGTTTTAATGCCAGAGTAATTTTTAGAACCATAAAGAATCCTAATTAATAATTAATAATCAGCATTCACATTCTGTGTAATTATCATGTTTAAAGGTTTAGTATGTGCTGTAAATGTTTTTACATTTCTAATGTAATTTTTTCTTTCTTGTCAAATATCTCTGCTCCCCTGAATATTTTTTTACGCTGCTGGTATGTACAAAACAGATTTTACATCTTACATTTGCTTTTATTCTGCACTTGTGTTCTGTGTTTGTAAAAGGAAAGTCTACCTTTAAAACTCATAGAAATATGGCAGAGATTAATAAACTTCATATATGGCTTACTATTACAGCTATAAATTAAAACCAAATTATATTCAGTTTGTTTCTATATATTGCTGTTTGAAAGGAACATTTTACCAAAGAATATACAAATTACACAATTTCTTTTGCTTTTCAAAAATGTGCAGCCACATTCCTTGAGCATTTGACTTTTACAACTAGTGTACTAAGAGGATTGTCAGCATCATTCATGAGTAGCACTGAGCATCATATAACTGAGTCTTGTTGATAAACTTTTAAACCTATAAATGTGCCGACTGTTCTACTCAGGCTGGGATTGGAGGCGCAGTAGTTCCCCAAAAGATTGCATACTTGACTTTAGGCTACTGGATCAGACAAGTCAGTCACTTTTTAAACTCAGTAGTCCTTTATGTGGAACAAACAATAAATGTTTGAAGTAGCTGTAGTGAAATGGCAAAGTTGTATCAGTTTAATCATGGTCTTCATCTGAAAACTAGTGTTTAAACGGGTCTAATCTTATGCAGAAGTCATTTTTAGTGGTGGAGTGTAATCAGTATACTATAGTGATCTTTTTATTTCCTAGGCCTTTATCAGAGTTGTATAGGATGGTTAATCAGATAATATATTTTGTGTTTGCTCCTAACTTGACCTGAAGGTGTAAGACAGTCACCATTTTATGCTTGCAAACATGATCACGCTTTGCGGTCCTGTTATGAACAATCCTAATGGAATCAATCTGAGCCCACTGAATCCACCTTTTCAAAGGTGATTCGATGTAGGGTGTGCTGAATTTTGGTTGTCAACAATTGCAATGAGTGCTTCCTACTCTGATTGTATTTACATAAGAACTTTTTTTTTCCTGAGGGAAGATGTAGTTTTGGCCTCTTGCTTATTGCTCAGTGTAAGCCTTTGCACTGGTACTGACCGTATGGAAACCTCTCAGCTTGCAATATGTCCTTGGAACATGATACTCAATGGGCTGAGCATCCCAAGGTTTGCCTATATACCAAGGACTGTGAGAGGAGGGGGGCAGCAGTGTTAATTTGCAGGTGAGGCGTGGGCTGGTTACTGGGTCTGCCCTTGTGGGACCTCGCTGAGGTGGTACATCCCCAGCTGCAAATGAAGAACCTCCCTTTCACTTTCTTTGCTGTCACAGGTAAGCAGTTGACTTGATGCTGGCACAGATGATTGAAGAATTAGTTTACCTGGCTGTGATTTCAGCGATTTTTGTCATATAGACTAGTTCAATAAAACCCTGTCATGCCTGTGTTGGAATATAATTAGCTAAAAATCTTGAATTCATTTTGACTACTTTAGTACTGACCACAAGGTCATGGACAGCAAGACATTAGTGAAGTTGATTCCTACCTATCATGGCCAAAAGTCTTACAATTTTGTAGTTAAAGAAATGTGAGTAGAGAGAAAGGGAAGATCATTCCCACACTTTAATTCCATGGGGACCCTTTAGCCCTTTATCCTGCTGATTTCTATTTTGAAAATAAATTGGAAAAGTCTTTTAGAGGAAAGACTTTAGAATATAAAGCCTCTGGGACTTTCTGGTTTGAGAAGCGCCGTTTTATTTGCCTTTAAATAATAAAGTTTATTTTTTTCTGTTTAAGTATTTATAACAAGTGAGACTGGGGTTTACAGTATGTCGTGCAGAATTCCATTTTCCAGAATGTCCTATTACTTTTTAATTGCTTTATGCTTTTAAAAAGTGATAATATAGAATGCTTAATCATTCAGATTAATGAAACAATATTTGTAGAATAGGTAACTGCTTTCTATGAAGGTTGGCTTGTATGTTATGTATCTTAACAGCTCTGTACCTCACGGCTAATCCATTATCCTGCAAATTGAGGAGAATAAGAACTGTATCAACTGAAGAAATACACTATTTTTCCTCTGAATTTTCAGAATGTTTTCCTGCTTTTCTGTTACTATTTGTAAACTCTTCAGTATCAAATAATTTTTTCACTGACTACTTTTTTCTGATTGTCTCGAAGCACTTTAATTAAACTTATATTACCTTAAAAAGTTAATTTTGAAAAATGCTGTTTAGGGAATACTGTAACCAAGAGGTCACTTCGTAGGATTATTACTCCTGTGAAGTGCTGCTGAGATTTGGCTTTCTGTTCCTCTACCTTTGGTTGAAATAGAAGAGATAAAAACCCCTTGAAATGTCAGAAAGCAAAATAAGTTACTAGAACTAGCAGAGTTCAAAAATACAATCATGTATTTATGATCTCATAGAATATTGTAATGATTCACTTTTTAAATGAGTACTATACTGAAGGACCCCAAACATTTAGTTGAATTGAGAATATTTCTTTTCTTTAAAGTTAGTATATGAAGATGCCTTGCTGATAAACAGATTTGTAAATCCATTTGATTTCCCAATGGCCAAATGTTGATAGAAATAAGCACAAAAATACTGGAAATAGAATAGATTAATTGTGGATTCAAGTGACTTCTTCACACAATTAGTATGTATTCCCTGGAAGAAGTAAAAGATTGGGAAAGATTAGTTGCATAGGACAAGTAGTGTTCTGGATGCAGATTCCTTCATTAACTCTATTTTTGCTGGTCTCTTGTTCTGGCTCTGACTCTATTTCCTAATCCCCGTGTTTTGCAAATAATAAGTTGGAATCACTGTGACAGTTTCTCCTTATCAAGCTGGAGCAGCAAATACTGGGCTTGATAATCAGAACGTGTTGCCTGTGAATCATCAGTATTTTAATGGTAAGGTGATTATTGATTCTTGGCCAGTAATTTTGTTAAAACTGACTCATACACATACCCATCCTTCTGACTGGGCCCTAAAAATGTTTCTGTTGGCAGTTTAACCAAGCTCTGATCTATCACTATACTGATGTTATGTGTGTGGTAAGTCTTAAAAGCGTATCTGTGTGATGAATGATAGAAAGGAAACCAGATCAATGGCACTGAGTGTTGATGTAACCCACTGAATCACCCAACCCCCTCCTTGGACTCCAAAGCAACTTCATTGTCTTTGAGTTAAATAATTTTTCTAACCATTTTAATGGGGGCTTCAACTTTTTAAAGGTGGAGTGCCCAGCTGTATTGTTTTGTTTGCTCATTTCCCTCAAATGATAAGCGACAGGTGCCAGCAAGCAGTCAGTGTGGGGTAGCCCCTGTCTGATGACTGTCTCTGAACTCTGATTTTAAGTCACAAGGTGGGATGTGCTAACTCCCAGAGATGCTGCATCTACCTGCTCCTTGCTCTGCTGCTGCTCCAGGTCTGCACCGGAGTACAGGTCACACCCTGTGTATCCCCGATTTAAAACCCGATGCAGCCTTCACCGGTGCCTTTCAGATATGAAGTCTTGAAGGTCTCTACACTTGAGGTCATGAATGAGACGATTTTCACCAAGTCTAGTCCTAATTTTGTCAATGTTTGTCCTTTTCAAAAAAAATAGGGCCTTGATTAGCATTGGGTTGAGGAGGGATCTGGGGCTGGCAGGCAGCGTGAGCAGTGCAGCACACTGCGAGTGCTGTGTGTGGAGGCTTCGGCGGCGCCTGCCTGCAGTAGGGAAAGAGCCTCGCTGCAGAGAGAACAGATGCATTTCAGACTCGCCCGCCAAAGGGAGTATATTATGCTCCCTTTTTAAACTTTCCCAAACACACACCATCTGTTTCACACTAGATACTTACAGGGTTTGATCAAATTAGAAGTCATGCTGAAAGGGAAAACTAAGGTTAGCATGGGCAGCTTTCTTAAAGGTACAGAAGTCACGGCTCAGGTGTGTTGATGTCTGTACACTGGATGAAACGTTGCGGCTTAGTGGGGCTGCCAACATTGTGTGTTCACTTGTGGTCTCTTTCAGAGTAATAATTGTAAAAGAGAAATTGAGAAAACAGCCTATAAAATGATAGCAGGAGAGAACAAGTGATGGACAACATGAGGGTCTGATAGAGGGAGAAGTACCAAAGCAGATGTTGACTGGTTCAGAATAGCTATTGTTGGATATGCCTGACTGCAGAAGAAACGATCTGGACACACTGGAGTTTAGAAACTGCAAAGTTATTTAGTTACTGCTTTGTTCAGCATTACAAAACGTGGCTTGCACAGCTCAGGCAAGAGACTGGGAAAATTAATTGCTTCCAAACACAAAGTTTAGGCTCATTTGGGTGTGTCTCTTAATAGCTATGCTTGGGTTTAGGTTTAAGATTCTAGAGCTAAATGACTTGCAGGAAACTCACTTTGGATTTCTCTCCTGTCCTCAACCCCTGCTCTGTGCTCCCTGGCAGGGGCTGGAAGTCGACTCATAAATGGTGTCTTACCAAAACAGCAAGTCTTGGGCAAGCTGCTGTGAGGCTGTAGATGGTGGATAAACCTGGGAGGCATTGAAAAGCTGGGAGGGACCCTCCTTAGCAGTCCTCAAAACATAGGCCTTGATGGTTTGCAGTGAAAAGGATGGGGTACAAGAGGCTGGCCTCTTTCTGAGGCCAACTGGTGTGAAACCTGAGATACAACTGTAGAAAGAATTATCAAAAACCTTTGTTTTCACTGTGTTAAAATTGTTGTGATTATGTCTTAGATTTAGCAACAAAGAACATATGTCACCAATTATCTTGTTTTGAAGAGTTGTTTGGTTTACTGGAGACAATTCTGAAACAACTATAGACATATAAACTACTTTTAAAATAATGCCAAAACTCCATGGAAAAGGCTGTGTTGAAGACATTTCCAAGCCATCTAACAGCAGGATGTAAAGGAATCTTTTCCCTCTTGATCTTCCAAGATCGAGTTATCTCAAAAAATGTTTATCTTGCACCAAAACAAATTCTCTTCTTACATGATAGTCCTGTAGTTAACCGTCAGATGTAATTGTTTAAACCAAACCTCCAAACTCTAAAGCTCATTCAGAGCTTCATTTAATATTTATTTTTGAGGAAGGAAAAAAAGTCCTTGTTTAAGATTTAAATTTGAAATCATAAATGTTTCTATTGATACCTTAGGCATGAGTGGGACAAGGTAGGACAAATTTGGAATAATATTTTGATTTATTACTTCATTGGGACATTGATTAATTCTTTTTCTTTCACCAGAAAGACCCAAGAACAAGACATTGTGCAAGTCTTGGTTTGGTTTTGGGATATTTTTTTTTCAATTTAATTACATGTGTAAAATTCTTTAACATAAAACAGGCATATAAAAAGGCTATTCTTCTGCTGACCACGCTTTCGATGCACTGCAGTTTTTTCCATGCAACACCTTGATTAAATTCCTTCAGAAGATAGCATTTTTCTAAAAATTAATTTGCTTTTTAAAGATCATTTCACAAGCCTACACTGACATTCCGCATGAGTGGAATGTGATACTGCCAAACCAGATAGTCTGTATCACGAAGTCTCCACAATATTGCTCGTGGTTATTCCTGGCCTATGGATTGAGGGGATTTATACTAGCAGTTTTACCAGACTATTCTTTGCTGATTTGAAATTAAGTTCTAATCCTCCCAGGATAAATTTTGTATACTTTTTACATAGGTATGATCTTGTCTATATAAATATTGTAGTGACATGATGGAAAAAGTGATTGGTGAAAGAACTGCATGTATCTGTCAAATTTTACCTTTGCCTTGAATTAGTTTTGAATTAACCTTTCCTTTAATCTACAAGCTTCTTGCTTGAGGCAAAACAGTCTTTACTTCACAAAACCATCTGCCTGGTTTCAAGATGTTCGTATCAATGGACAGACCCAGAATAAGGCACCGTGTAGCGGTAGGCAATTTGACAGGAGCTTTGACAAATTGGAGATAAATTACATGAACATAAAGAACATACCATTGAGTGCTGAGTGATATACTAATTATATTTTTGTGCTTTGTAAGTGAGAGACGGCCAAGACGGAAGGCAAAGTCCCCAGTCACACTAGCTGGGAGAAGTACTGAGAACATTGCATGCTTTGTATGTTTTGGTTTTGGGATATTTAAATCTTTAAGGGACAAAAACCCAAACCAACCCCAAAACAAAAATGTGAAAAAAAAGAAATAGTGTTTACCAGCCTAAAACTTTGTCTGATGCTTACACAGTTCAAGACAAAAGAAATGTATGGAGCCCAAAGTAAGTTTACTATCAGGCAGAAATATCTGCATAATAAATCAAGTCTAGTCCTTGATGGTTATCACTTTAAAAAATGGTGTTAAACCCAAAATCAGTATCTTGTATGGCAGTAAAACCTGACCTTTCCCCACTAGATTTAATTTTTTTGTGTGTGTCTTAGGAGTGAGTGTGTGCTCTAGAATGCATTTCTGGAAGGTAGGGGAGAAAATTCATTGTTTGTAACGTTTATGGACTGTTTTCAGAATTAAATGGGAGAGAAACACAGAAGGTCATTGTGAGCTGTTAATGTACCACTGGTGAATTCAGTAGGACATTGGAAGTAGCAGGTACAAGGCAGGAAGTGTCTGAACTGAAGAATATTAAAGTAAAGATTGCAATATAAGTGTACACAGAGCATATCTATAATATTCACATCATTTTTTGTAGCTGGGCAAGTCTTGTAGAGCGCTTTGCACAGCGGAGCCTTAGTCTATAACAGGGGCTTCTAAGTACATATAAATAACAGTAAGCATTTCTGTTCCTCGCTGAGCAGATTTAACTAAGAACACTGTCTTCAGAAATGCAATATTGAGTGAACAGACCATGAAAACTGTCACTAGGCTTTTTTTCTATAATCTATCAGATTTTATGTGCTGTTCCTATAGTACTGAGTTTAGTTGGAACATCTCACAGGGGCACTTTTCAAAGATACACCCTGTTTTTATTTGCAATTAGAGCTGTTACCGCTCTCCCTAAATAATGCATTTAATAATTTAAAGCAGACATGGAAAACTACACAAACATGAACAGAAGTGCATCTCTACGACACCCCTGCAAGGAATTTTAAAATTATGACATTGCTGTTACTTTCACTGCTAAATCAATGTACCAGATATTATAATCAAACCTTAGGCAGGGGTTACCAAAAGAGTTTACTTGGCAATTACTTGCAGTGTTTGATATGACAGGTTCGTTTATAACATGCATAACAGTTGGCAAGATGTTAAAAATACACCTATTTTTACAGAGCCTTCCAAATTAAATATTTTCACCAGATCTGTAAATTCTGTAAGCCTCTTGTATTAATTTAGGAGAAAACATATTGATGGAGTAAAATGGAAGGAGTATGAAGGCTCCCAAGCATAGCTGCAAGCAACATGGTGTATAGATCCTTGTGTAAAGGTTGGTAGGGCTGAGGCAGGTTCTTTCAGTGTGCTCACTGAGACTTGGGCTCTGTTCACGGAGGCTCTTCAGAACTGATGCAAAGTCCTGTGAGGGATAAAAGGAGACCAGCTTGAGCTGGATCCTATCTGTCTCCTGGGCACAATGAGGTCCTCCAACAAAACAGCCCATTCAACTGCCAGAGACTTTTGAGTGCAAATCTGGATGTAAGTGTTTGAAGAGCTTCTGACCTGTCTTGATGGTAAGTTCAGGTATAACGTTCTCTTAGAGGGGAGAGAATGCAAACAGCAGCATTATTGAAATATGAATAAGGTATCAGAGGCTAGACTCTTCATCTGTTTTCAAGTGTCTCATCTTGGTTGAAAAAAAATTATGCTCTATTTAAACATACATTGTATAATACATTGAGTTAGTGTAATTTTATGATGCTTACCTGAACCTCAATTCCACATTCAATGTTTAGTAATGTTAAGCAGCTTATTTTTTTTGTTTTTGTTTTTTTTTTCTACTTGGAAATATAGTCACTGTTTGACATGAAACTTCCTTTCTAAACTTCTATGAAATATACTGAATTGCTCAGGTTTCCCTTAAGGCAACATTTCAAATACTGCCTTGAAAAACAGTCCTAACA
Organism: Heliornis fulica; assembly: GCA_013399135.1. NCBI lineage: Eukaryota > Metazoa > Chordata > Aves > Gruiformes > Heliornithidae > Heliornis > Heliornis fulica. The sequence continues at coordinate 1,342,758 of VXBZ01003680.1, read as the reverse complement.
GCAGGTAGACCCCACATTTTATAATTTATTGGTTTTCTTCCTTATTAATTGCCCTGTGGATCTTAACAGCTTCAGTACAAAATCCTAAGGAGCAGTAATAGTGGTCACTGTTAGTGCTTTCCATAGATGTAGGTTGAGGTACATCTACCTAGTATGCAAATAAATGATGTACTACTTAGTGCATATTTATCTCGCTTAAGAGAATAAGAACTTCCAGAATTCTTGTTCCTCAAGGAAATGTATCCTGACCTGCTGAAACATGTTCTTTCCTACTCAACAACCAAAGTAGTTGAATTAGGCAAATGAGCTTAACCTCATTCTAGAGTAAAAAGAAAGGACTTGTAATGGAATTTGGGTAAACTTCATACTGAAGTCAGTGAAGCTGACTTTTACGAAGTGTTAAGTATTAGGAAGGGTGAGCATCTGAAGGATGGTTTCAGGCTCTTCTCAGTGTTGCCCAGTGATAGGACAAGGGGAAATATTTCCAAACTGGAACATAGAAAGTTCCATTTGAATATAAGGAGGAACTTTTTCATGGTGAGGGTGACAGATCACTGGGACAGGCTGCCCAGAGAGGTTGTGGAGTCTCCTTCCCTGGAGACATTCAAGACCAATCTGGACACGTTCCTGTGTGATCTAATCTAGGTGATCCTGCTCAGGCAGGGGGTTGGACTAGATGATCTTTCGAGGTCCCTTCCAACTCCTAACTTTCCATGAAAAGGGCGAGGTGCTTATGAAAACTTTGTGCTAAACTACTGTAAGCAATTACTGCATTGCTAACAAATCTAGATTGCAGCATATGGGAGTTGTAAACACCTGTCTGGTAGTTAAACTTTTTTTAAGGTACTTTCATGTTTTGGGGTTTTGTGTGGTTGTTTTGGTTTTTCTTTAAACTTAATATGTCTGTAGTATTTTTACCTGCTCTGGCAATAGCATTCCAATATAGATCTGCACTTTGGTACTGTGGATTGTACTCTGGAGTCAGTCCATTTCCACTGCCATTCAGCATGTCAGTCTTGCTAACTGCTGTGGCCTCTCATAAGGCAAACCTGGCATCTGCTGGCCCCAGGCACCGATTTCTGGGAAGAATTTTTCTGATGGTAACATACAGATTTTAACATCCCTGTCTACTTTCTTCTTTTTCTGTTTGTGTCTACTTGTCCCAAGAAACTTATACAGCACTAGTATTATTTCCCCGGTATCTTGTCCTGGTAATTTCTGTATGTATGTACGTACCAGTCCCTGCTTTCAGTGTATTTCTACTTATGAATGTGCAGAGTGCTCTTTACCAATTTGAAATGTTCTGGGAAGAAAAAAAAAATAGAGAATCTTCATAGAAAACCACACCTAGTACATCCTGTTATTCCTCTCTTACACTGGTCTGGGATGTTGAATATAGTATAATAGTGTGCTCTTTTCTTTGTCATGCCACAGCATCAGTTTATGCTGAATGTTATCTACATGGGAGTGCAACCTAAACAAAGCAGACACCAGCAGCACCTGAGAACAGCTTAGGCAGTCTTACAGGCAATGCACAGTGGAAGGACTCGATGTAAAAGGTGCTTTGCTGTTCCAAGGATCAAACAACCAGTCCAACTGCCATGCTGCCATGTCGGTGGAGTTTGAAGAACGTGGCACGTGTGAAAGTTGCCGTTGTTTTATACTGAACGATGCTAGTAAATTTTCTAGAAGAATTTGTTCTATGGCAAGTTTTGTGGGTTTCAGACTAATTCCTTTGTAGCTGCTGTCATTACCATTGCAGTGTTGTATTTTAACAACTCTCGGTTTTGTTACGGCTGTGAACCTCTTGCAGTTTCTTTGTCCTTAGGATGTCAGACATGAAAGGGAGGCAGTGTCAGACTGTTCATGAATTCTAGGTGCCTTGATCCTTGATCACTTTGTTAAATCATTAGAGGGAGATCCCTCTGGGAATTATCAAAAGTCTCTGAAGAGTCACTTATGAAAATGAATGTACCTCTCATATAACATATATCACTTCCAATCCTGTCTGGAGTCAGGCTTCTGTCTGAAATGTTTCTGAAAGTTAATCAGTAATCAGGGCACAGATTGGCACATGCTGCTGGGCTTTGAAGCTGTTCCTATCATATGATTTGTCACATCTTTAGTAATACTTTGCATGATTTTTCATACATAGCCTATTAGGCTTTCATGCTTAAGGACTTCAGATTTCAGCAAAATACTTGACAGCATCCAACTGTTGGACAGTCGTGAGAGTTTCACATTAGCAGAGTACAAGGTGCCACTTGACAGCTCCAATTGACTGGAGGATTGAGAGTGGGTAATGCTACTTGTCTCTGTTGTATTATCACTGCTGGGTAGTGCAGCTTTTCCAAATGCTGCTGCCTATCTGTGGTTCCCAGACTGGATGCTGCTAGGTTGTACCCTCACTGCTCTTGCCATTTGTTGGCAGGAGACATCCCAATATCCATTGCTGTGTAGAGTTTGGTACGATGTCTGCCTTGGTTTGGGCAACTAGTTTTATTATGACACAGGGAATTTTCTGGGTGAAAGGTTTTAAATCACAAGAGTTTATTATTAGGCCTGGTTGAATGTGTCTTTATGAAATTATTTTTTTCTTGCAACAGTAGAGGATTTCTTAACACTTTCATGTATATACAAGAAACTACCACCTTTTTCAAGAAAGGTTATTAAATCTTAATATTTTGAGTGTCTTAATTATTATTTTTCATTGTAAAATAATTTTATAATGCTTTCACTTTTATATATATTTTGCAAGGAATGATGGGTGTATTTTAAACTGCTTAAGGAAAAAATTGAATACTTCTAAAATGAGAAATAATTTTCTTTCTTTTCTATTTTGGTCTTATAGTCATTGATCTTGGGTGGATCTTGCGCATATATTTTTTAAATTATTGTTCCATTTTTTAAAAAAAATTAATTTAGGTAAGAATCAAAGTGTAAGTTTCAAATTATTCTACTGAGAACTCTGGTATTTCTGTGTGTTTATTTCCTGAATGATATTCTGGGAATGAAAGAAGGGCTTGTACAATAAAGAGAGAATCTTATAAGTACTGATGAGGGAGAATCGTTCTTCTGCCCACTGGATCCAGTGAATGATGAGGGGAAGCACACTGAAAATTCATCTGAATATAATTCTGTAATTAAGACTTTTTGTTCTTTTAATCATATGATGCAAGAAGCAAAGTGGGATGTGATAGGAAAACATGAAATTTCCCCTTAGAGAATGTAAGTATTATTGTTCTACTTTATCTCTTCCTTAGAGAGATCAGAATTTTTCTGGGGGTCTTAAGATCATAAATAGAAATGCAGGTTGCCAAAGTAAAGGGGAAGATAGTATAGCATGAGTACCAAACTTTGGTGGGGTAGATGGGTGGTTGTTCTTCTGTAAAGCTTGTTTCAGTACATTAGCAGTAAAAAACAAACCCAAAACCTGGAACCCAGGTTAAAGTAAACCATTTATTTAAGAAATAGGATCCAACTCAAAACTTGTGGTCCTAATAACATGTTTTAATAATAAAGATTCAGCAGTGCTACTTGAAATTTCAATTTTAGTAGCATTTCTACAGTTGCTTTAGATTTTTTACCCATCTTTAATAACATACAAATGAAGGAACAGTTGAGACTACAGCTGTAGATGAGTGTTTGTGTTGATTCTAATATAACTGAGGAATCAAATTAGTTCTTAGCAAAGTCTAAATTGTACATCTTTTTCACTGTATTTACAGTGATTCTGTGAATTATTTACACTCACATGCATGGGGTTTCAAAATATTTCCAGCAACAGAAACTGAACTTTTTGTTATTAATAAACGTTAAATTCTGATTAGATAGTGTTTGGTTGCTTTATAGGTCAAAGTAAAAAAAAAGTAAAAATGCCTGTATACTACAGAAAAAAATTATTAATGACTGGATTTATTCTAACAGCTGTAATGTACTTGCTGTGAAAACACCTGGAGAACTCCTTCTAAATATTTTAAATTAATTTATAGCTAGATCTGCATTTACCAGACACTAAACTGATCTGGTCTAACGTATTTTACATTATCTGGTAGGAAAACGTTTGACAGGTTTTTCTCTGGTCAACCCCTGTGGGAATGTGAACAAATAATATAGAAAGAAAATACATAAACATCTTCAGTGTGGTTAGTTCAGCTCTTAATGAGGAAAACAATCACTTCATTCTTGTGCCAGGCTAGCCAGAAGCTGAAAAGGGAGTGTGTGGTACCATTTCCTACCATAGCCTGATAAGGAGATTGCCTTCCACAGCTGGATAAGAGGCATTTACTGAAGAAATTATTCAGTAAGGAAATAACTAATGGGAAACAGACCTGCAGTGGACATAAGAAGTATCTAAAGATGCTCTTGGGAGGAACTTTCAGCTATGCGATGCTAGCAGATACAATTATAGAGGATTGGGAAACCACATCTGCCAACTGAAATAACTGGCAGTGAACAAAAGATGATGAGTGAAAGAAAATAACCATTGGCATGGCTGTGAAATGCGTTATCTAGTCATTTCCAGCATCTGTAACAGCAAGAGCATTCCTATTTTATTTGTGGAAACACATGTGAGGTTAAATCTGATGGTACAGCAGTGGAGGAATTTGCAAAGTTCTATATTATAACTTTGCAACTTTGTAATACATCTGAAAATAAAATCAGGTAGGTTTTTGTAGTGTGCAGTCACAAAGAAGGGAGACGTGTGTACTCTGGAACAGGTTTTTGTTTCTTTTATTCCCTGGAGTATTTATTGAAGAGTGATGACTGGTGCATAATTTTATGTCACTGGCTAAATCTGACCTGACCCTGTCAAGCTGCCAGGGTGGCTTTTTCTACTTGAGGAACCAGCTTCCTTAGACACACAACCCCCCCCCACAACCTAGCACCATAAAATAATGCTTGCAATAAGACTTCACCTCTGAGAGCACTAGTCTTTTCTGCCATAAATGGGTTATGGTAGCTGGAGATGAACATGAGCACTGGTCTTTTAGAAATACATATAGAAAAAACATATACATATATGTAAAACAGCAGAGTTGTGAAAGATGTGGAAAACAATTTGCTTGCAAATCTAGTGACTTGCAGAGGCAGTTTGACTGGAGAAGCACATGTGTGACAAGAGAACCGAGTAAGACCAAATCAGTTCATTAGCCAGCCTGTTGTGGGACCACTTCTCTACTTGTGTACTACTTCTCTCAGTGTGCTACTTACAAACGAGTCTGTGCCTTGTGCTAACTGCTTGCCACAGCAGGCCAGGTCAGCCAGGACTACAACATGACTTGTGACACCAGAAGCAAATGTGTGCTAGGAAAACCAGGTTCTCTGCCAGACTAGAGTCTGCCTGTCAGAGAGGTGAAGCACATGAGCAAGCTTTCCCAAATTACAGACTAATCTACTTTTCAGTGACTAAAATTTATTACTGAAAGTACAAATGGCTGTCAGCTTTGAACTAATTAAAATGTTAGGATTAACCTAAGGTATGCTGTTGCCCAAGCTTTCAGCGATTGAGAAACGTGTAGAAGAAATAAAATGGACATTAAGTGGTACTGACCTAGAATGGAATTCTCATTTAAGTAAAATATCTGATGACTTTACATGGCACACTTAACTTCTGAAAGCTTCTAACTATTGCATAAGCAATCTCTTCCATGACTGTAAGTAAAAGTAGTGTACCATATTAGCTGAAATAATGATGTTCTTAGCAGGTAGAATATGGGAATATGATTCTTCTGATTTACAAAAGCAAATGTAACTTACAATATGCCATTTTTTACCAGTTGCAGTAGGTGGGGATTGCTTCACCCCTACCCAATAAATATGGAGTAGTTATTTAATGGGCTGCATATATGTAAAAATATAACTGCACATCAATCTGTGAAAAGGGAGCACTGTTAAGGTAGCACAGTCACCTCCTTGTAAAGAGCCAGGGTTAAGATGGTGTACATTCTTGATTTGGACCCCCTGCTAGGTATTGTTGTAATACCAGACTTTTAATTTGTACATCATGATCAGCTCAGAGGCACTTTCATTTGGCTAATTGTGTGGTACTCCTGAGGTAGGGATTGTGGGATATTTGAATATCCCATCTCTGAAACAAAGGAAAGCAGAGATTTAAATTGCTAAGCCATTCTGGTATCTAGCTGCAAACCTGGTTCTGCTTTGTTCCACACTGGAGTGGACAGGCCATTGGGCACAATCCTCTATCTTTAAATGGTTTCTTGGCCAGTCAGTCTGTTTCCCTTTTTCCTTCTTTCCTTTATATCCTGGGGTCTAGTTCTTGCCTTCTACCTCTAAAAGGCTTCCTTATCCACAGTGCTGCTTCACTGGGAAGAGAGGAATCAGGAGCATTGGAGGAAAGCTTCTGGTTTATTTTTAATTTTCAGGTCATCAAATGAACTTAAGGGAAAAATATGATGACTTGGCTACAAAACAGAACATGAACCTTTTGGGTACTGAGGTTTTGTGAAATTGTGCAGAGATAAGCAAACAGATTTTTATGAGAGAAATCTGGCCAGAACCTAAAAAGCAACCAAAGGAGCACCTCAGAGTCCAAACATCCATTGTGGGAAATTTTGGCTTAAATTACTAAACTCATAATGTTGCCAACTCAAAACCAATCTTGGTGGGTAAATACTCAAAAAGCTTCAAAGAAAGGTTCTGCCAATCATACCCTTAATTCACCTTGTTTTGCAGCTAGGGAGGGGCCAGCATGGTATCTTCTACATTGATTTTCTTTCATGTGATTGTTCAATCTGTTGCCTCTTCAGTGCTTTTACCTCTTCAATATTGTAGCTAACACAGTTTGCTTATACTAAACAAGATTTTGATATTTTAATTTTGAAAAGGTTAGATTTGTTCTCTTCCTGGCTTGAAGTCATTGTGCTTCATTGATGACACAATTTCTGTGGAGAATAATAAGTAAAACATAACAGTTTCAAATGAAGAGTAAATCAGAGGATCAAATAAAATTTCTAAAAGTGGAAGGCACCCAAAAAACATATGCAAGAAAATATCAAAACCTGGGGTTTATATAAACAAGTATTTTAACTAAAATGTTTCTTGAAATTTCTCATTAAGTGTTTGTCTTTTGAATTTTGTATATTAACTGATATGCCTGGATGCATTTGGCAAAAAGTAATTGGCTAATAACTTAATAGCTTCTGCAATGCATTTGGGAAAACTGGCAGTCATTTGTTGTTGGTCTGAAGGGCACTGTAAAACAAAGTAGAAATTCTATGTTTTGTCTAGAAAGATGGGCAATTGAACTTCACTTTAAACTGTTGTATTATTACCACGATGGAACTATCAGTCAGCCAGACAGACATATTAACCAAGCCAGCCATAAATTCCACAAGATCTTACAATTGTGCTTTTTGGCTTTTTGCTTCTTGTAGTTTTCTTAAGTTATTGCTCTTCCACTGGCATCTTCCCACATATATAAAGGTTCTGTCAGCTTTGACCTTCAAAGTGGACTTTTTTTCCAGGTGCTTTCTATCACTTTCTGAAGTTACTGTGCAGATCACAGGCACAGTGCAGCCCTCATCGATCAAACTTGTGTCACTGTGCACTGTTCCCATCTACTGCCCAGTGTCATCATGGTGCTGAAGGCTTCAAAAACCATGCATTTGACTTCCCACTGACCTGAGCTTCAAGTCCATATTTAGAAAAAGCCCCACTAAAAGTTAGCCACAGTAAGAGCTGGCAAATCTGTGCATGAAGGATTTTTTTCACCACTAGCCACACTCAGAACTCCATTTTCTAGAAGCAGTGAGTCTCTTGACCAGATACTTTATGGCCTACTAGAGAAATAGTTTATGCTTACCACTTGATCATGATACTGGACATCAACCTTCTGTCATGCCTTCTGTGGGCTCTGCATCACAACTGGTGAAGGAATGTTGTTGCAGGCCTTCAGTATAAGTGAAACAACAATTTTCCTTTACCATGTTAGATTACTATCGTTTTTAAGGAGTTTCCTGCAAGGGGGAAATAAGATCTATTGCTATTAAAGCAGGAAAATGTACTTTACTGTTATTGCCAGTCCTGGTGTGCACAGATCAGGAGCCTGCCCATCAAAAAAAAATTAAAAAAAAAAAACCCAAGATATTGCCTGGAAAGTCACAAGACCAAAATACCAATAATACTAAGAAGAAAAAGGCTTGATCTAGGAGTAAAGTGGGAGTATGCAGAGCCCCAAAAGGGAGATACACTTTTCTAGAAAGGCAGACCCATCCCCACATCACTGTTACTGCTGTGCCTTCCCACCAGCTGCCATCACTGGAAAGTCTTCCTGCATTTTGAATCTCTTTTCCCGATCCCAGTCGCCTTTCTGCCACGAAGTAATAGTCAATGTATGCCTGACTGTAACCTTGTCTCTCTTTGTCACCACAAAGCAGTAGAATGGCTTAGTTTCCAATGATTTTGTCCTGATTTAATGACATTTCATTGTAAAAAGCAGAACACTTTTAGAACATGTAATGAAACTATTTTTGCAGCCAAATCAACAAAAAATTGCAAGTATTTTCTCCCTGTCATGCTACCTTATTGTGCAAACAGCTAATGTACTTTGAGTTAAGGGTAGAGGTCTCATTGGACAGGCAGGATTGGAAGCAAGTCTTGCATGCCCAGAGTGTGAATGCTGCAGTTGCTGTGCCTTTCCTCTTGAATTTTGTGAAAAAGGGTTTGTTTGAGGATCACAGGAAAGTGTCAGCTATGGAGGTGGCTGCTGTGCAACTCAGAGCTTGGAGCCTCACTCCTGGGCTTTGACCTCTCCCCTTCCTGGGGATCAAACTGGATCAAACACATCCAGTGTTTCACCCCATGTACTGCTAGTGGTGATGCTGTTCTTGAGCACCTCAAAGAGTCTTTCTTCCAGGTTTTGCTGTAGATATGTGAGATCTACTGCTTTTCACAGAATTGTTGGGGTTGGAAGGGACGTCCAGAGATTACAGATTCCAACCCCCTGCCAAAGCAGGTTCTCTAGAGCAGGTCACACAGGTCAGTGTCCAGACGGGTCTGGAATATCTCCAGACAAGGAGACTCCACAACCCCCTGGGCAGCCTGTCCTAGTGCTCTGTCACTCTCACTATGAAGTTCTTTCTCACATCAGTGCAGAACCTCCTGTGGTCCAACTAGTGGCCATTGCCCCTTGTCCTGTCCCCACAGGCCACTGAAAAGAGGTTGGCCATCCCCCTTTGTCTCCTACACTTCACATATTTATAGAGGTTATAACATAAACAAATAAACATACAAATAAATATTTGTAAACGTATTTTTTTTTTTGTTTATCACATGCTTAAAACAGGAATTGTGCAGCCGAAGAGATAGTTCTGTGCCGCTGTTCTGCTATCCAGGCACTCATCTGAGCCTTTCTGCAGTACAGGGCAAATTTGGAACCTACATGCATAAGCAATAATGCATTAGTAATTGCTTAATAACTTATTAGGGTCTAGCTTCTGTTGAGACACTAGGGAAAAGCTACAGCCAATTAGTTGTAAGAGGGCGGTGGAACAAAGTTAAACTTTAAATTATTGCTGGAAAGGTGAGCTGATAAACTTTAGACTAAACTAGTATATTAGCACTACAATGGAACTATCTCCTCTGTATAAAACATTAGTATGACAAATTAGTGCTTTGATCGTGCTAGATATAACCATATTAATTTGTTTAATTAAACAATCTAGGCTTCTCTTCGTGTGGGTCATTTTAAAAAATGTTAAAAATAAAATTAAACACATAATTAAGCTGACAAGAGATAAAGACCCTTGTGCAGCAAGTTGAAGGCAGTTAATTTATAAGAAGCCTGGTCCCTGAAGGCTGTGTAGTTTATTAAAGTTACTGAGGCAGAGATGTGATAAAATATTTTATGTAGTGCTTTAAAGGCTAAATTGCTCTGACACTTTTAAAGTCCATGGGATATAGTCAATTAGAATGTCTTGTTATCATGTTTTTTTCCTCATAAAATAATCTAAACAAAATCCATGGTTATACTGGTAATTTCTTAGTAACCTTTTTTCAAATATTTCACATTGATACGTGTAATGGTCCTCATCTGTCACACTGCTCATTATAGAGATCATTGGAAATGTTGCTGTTGCAAAATAAGGTAGAGATGGTAGAGTCACTAGGAGAGAGAGTTAACTTGGAAATGTTGTCACAATTTAAAAGCTACCTGGTCCTGATTTCCAGGTATGATCTCCAGATGTTCTGGAACTATACAAGTGAAGGTCTGTAAAGGTGCTGTATTAAAGGGAAAATACCTGTTTTGCCTTAGGCATCTGGAGCTGGCAGAATGTTGGTTAGGTGTTTTCCCAATATTTTGGTCTAGGTTTGAAAATATACCATTCAGAAGGGCCCGTGAGAAAATAAATGCATGAGATTATCAGGAAAATACAACAATAATTTAATTTCCTTTTAGCAGCTGATGAATCTGTTCACTAATTTTCAATTTGCTTGCTTGTAGGATTGGAAATACCTTTGAAAAGGTGAATGCAGTATGAAACAGTAGCTTTTTTTGTTTGGAAGTAGGCAAATGTTCCGATTTTATCCCTGATATTTCAGAGGATTGAAAGGGTTATTTCTCCTGTCCTTTCTAATGGGATATTTCCAATTGCTGTTGCCACTGCCTTTTAGCAGTTTTATGTCAAGTCTATCCTTGATCTTTATCAAGGTCACAGGGGCAGCTACTAAACTTCTGCTGGACTTCAGAGAGTGTTTTTATGTAACTGTCAACTTCTAAAACAAACAGGAAGAGGAAAAAAAAACCAGAAGATAACAAAAAGCCATTTTCAGTAGAAAGGTTAGGAAAGGCACAATAGGACAAAGAGAAAGCGACATTACCCAAAACTTATAAAATCTCCTTGTTTTACATGGGCAAAGATTCCCAAAGGATGTGTCATTTTGTAAGAGAGATTGGGTGAACCAGTCCCCACCTTCCACATTCCTGTTCTTCTCCCCTCCAAAATGTTTCTTTTCCATTTGACAAGGGATCTCTGAATCCCAAGACCTGTATTTATCATACAGTGAAGATGTCTAAAAAAAATTAACACAAGTGTATTTGAGAACATTTTTATAGAAAACATCTGATCAAATAGAGATGGATTTTTGCATTGTCTGTGTTTAGGAAGCACAACTTTAAATTGAAGTTTTATATTTCTGGGGGTTTCACCGCTTGTCTGTAGCAGTGAGGCTGCGACTGTTGAAGCCATGTTGAAGAAATGCAGCCAAATTCTACATTAAAAAATATCCTTACACAGAGAGGGAGTGACATGTATTGACTGCTCAGATATGGGTTACTGTTTGTTCTGTGAGCAATGAACCAAAGCAACGCATAGCTTTGTACCTTTTGCTGAAACTTGTGTATTTTATTTTACTATTAGTACCAGATCAACTGCATCTTCAATTCACTTCTACATTTAGGCTTAAGATTTGCTTCTTTGAACAAACAGGAAGAGGAAAAAAAAAGTGCTAAGAAGACAGGGATATACACATTTTGTGCTAGTATTTTAGGGAAAAGAAGATGATGTGTCAATGGGTTGACAGTATTAATGTAGAGCTCCTGCCAGGCCTTCAAGCCTGTCTTATTCTAGATTTGGGAGATCTGCATTGCAGATCTGAGGACCAGCCTCAGATCATAGGAAAATCACTAGCAATAAGTGATTCCCAAATGAATTTTTGCTGTGTCTGCACATGATTCAGCTTTCTAAACTTCTATTACTTTTGACTGTAGATCAGTTTTGATTTATCATTTCAACTACAGCTTCTATGTGAATATAAAAATAATAAGAAACTTTCTTCTGTGTTATTTCAGTCTGACAAGGAAAAAACTTTTGACTGAAAATTTATCACTAGTTAATTATATTCAAGTATTCTGTGAGGTTGTATCCACTAACCCATAAAGATATTTTTTATGAAAAAGATTATACCATAGTTTTAAAAGATGTATGCAAGACAAATTGTTATAAGTAAATTTCCTGTTGTGTAGCACAGGAATTTGGAAAGCATCAGAAGTTCATGCTTGAATGCTTCTGTAGTTTTTTGTCATAAAAATGACTCTTGTAGAAGAAACTAAATATTCAGTGTCTCAAAGTAAAGGAAAAAATTTGGTTCACTGTGGGGATAATGAAAACTGAAAAACAATTATGTGTGGCTGCAATCAAGATTGCAGACACAAATAACTGATTTCACTCTACCACTGCTCCAAAATATACTGCTTATTGTTCTTAAAATATTTATGTCTTTGAATTATTCACTGAGCAAAGGACACTTGCACTCCTTTAACATAGAAGGAGATGAAAGATTATTTCATGTCAACATAACAGAAGACAATAATAAATCCATAATGTAAATAATATGCCTAAGAAAAAGAGCTGTGCATTATTAGTATGTGACTAGATTGGAAATGGGCTCACTTATGAAAACACTTTTTCTAGCAATGTGGAAACACTTGGTTTGAGTGAACAAAGTAATCAGAAAATCAGTTTCTGCAGTTAGCTTCTTTTAGAAAGATACTTTTAGTCAACTTATATTGATTCTAGATTTGTTTGATGAAATGATTTGAAAATGTGGAAACCAGCAAACAATGAATTAGTAATATTTTTTCCTCATTTCTGAACATGTGCATTTACGAAATGAATGTGAGCAGCGCAACTCCTGACTGTTTCTGGTTTTCTGTTTGGGAATTGTGGCTGAGCTTTCCTCTTCTTCTCTGACTATGAGACATTTTTCTTCTAATTTTCAGTAAATTCCTTCAAAAAAATTTCACTGAGACTGTCTGCTTTGTTTCAAGTTTATTGAAAAAAACAAAGTAGCAGCAATGAAAATCATCCTTAGGATGATTTAAATAGAAGTGGGATATTTTTATATGGAATTACTTGAGCTGAAAACACTTTTTTTTCCCTGTTTCTCCTTCCCGTGTCTCCATGTAATTTGAAGACCACTGTCCCTGGTCCAGCTTTACTGGACAACAGCCTGTTGTATGTGTTTTCAGTATGGGAAAAACCTATGTGCCACAAGTTCTAGACATCTATTTACTATAGGGATCTTAAAACTGAAGATTTTATTTTCTTCCTTTACACTGCCATGTGTCTGAGCATTGCTAAATACAATTAGGACTCAAACTTGAGTAGCATATGTCTTGGAAATTCCCACAGAATTTGAGGCCGTGCAGCTTCAAACAAAGGCAATCAAGGCCCTGATTTTGCAGAGCTCTCAGTTTTAGAAAGGCAGTGACAAATCCTCTTTTGACCATTTTCAGTGGAAGTGTAGGAGGTCGTGTAGCCTTCCATTTGAAAGGTTGGAGATATGCTGAATTACTTTTGTACTGGAATATTGAAGAATGCTGGAACAGAGTTAGGTTTTGTATGCTTCAGGTATGGATTGACTTTATGAATTTGCTTTTCAGCACTTCCTTTCACGAAAATCTAACACAGTTAATCTAACACTTTTGTCTTCAAGCTTATGTACTAAAAAAACCCAAACCAAACCCTGAATTTTCAATAAAAAATCCAAATGTAATTATGTGTATCTTTAAAAAAAAAAAACCCAAACCCAACCCTGAATTTTCAATACAAAATCCAAATATAATTATGTGTATCTTTCAAAAAAAACCCCAAACCATATCAAACATAGAAGTTGACACTGTGGAACAGATAAGTCATCTAGCCAGCCAGCAGCATCTGCAAGGTGGAGTTCAAAGTCAATCATAAGTGCCTAAGAAAGCAATTTCCCATGTGGCAGTTTCTTTCTAGCACCAGGAATGATGACTAACCATTAAAATTTTGAAATATGGGCAAAACAAAAAGAAGGAATAAGTGGTCATAGAGAGGGGATAATAATCACAAATGTTTTCCTTGTGTTTCCTCCAGAAAGGCCCATGAATGGAGTCTCAGACTATATCCTGCTGTCATTGAAACCAATTAGATTTTTTTGCATTAACTTTAGTAAGAGCAAATGCAGGCCCCTGGAGATAAAGATTTCTGTCAATATAGTATAAAAACTGTTTCATTTCAGGTCATAATGGAGACAGAGATATGATTCTGTCTTCTAATCTGGTGTAGGATTTATATAATGGAAGGAGAAAGGCACTTTAATCTGTGGGTTAAAATGATTGTATTTTGTGTCTTCTAAAAAAAATCGCACGGGAATTGTTCTATTATAAAACCATTGAGATTCTTTTCTCTATTAAAAGAACAATCATATGATCTTTGCAATTACTGATTTGTGTAGTCAGAGTAGCTGAAACATATTCTTTCTTTCCTATTTTAAGAAAAACAGACACTTTAATGATGCTGCCAATATTTTTTTAGGTTTTTTTTGGGGGATCTGAAATTTGAAATGCAATAGGCCTATGCCGCAACCCTTCATCATTCACGTTGCCCTTTTAAATCAGTGGGTGTAAAGATCATCTGCATGAATTAGAGTAGCAAGATGTGGCAGATCTGTGAGAAAAGGTCTGTATGGGAAACATACGAAATCTTAATAGCTTGGGTTTTTCTGCTTGCCATTCTCACCCATGGAAGTAGATTCTTCTGAATATCTTAAAATACTTTGAATAATTAGATGCTCTGAAAACAGATGTTTTGAAATTCCAAGGTAGCTCAAGATTTTAGGCAACAAGTATGTTAGGCAGTTTTAAATTAAAATATACTCTAGAAATATTTGGATTTGTGGTGTTTCTCTGCCCCCCCCCCACCTGCGCCCTTTAGTTATTGTGGGAATCTAAACAATGTTTTCATTGTTGATTTAATTTTTTTTTATGGGAAACCATCAAGAAGCTGATTATTCAAGTGTAGCATTTTCATTGCCATATGAAGATAATGAGTTAGGGAATTGAAAGGTGTATATGGTAGTAATCTTTTCCTACTGAAGAAACAGTTATCAATAAGAACATATAAGTTATTGCCCCATGGAAATAAATTGGAAGCCTTTATTCTGCCTGTTGGCAACTCGATGCCTTTGGTTTTAGTTATCTTCTTAATTGTGCAATCTATTAAATAATGTACATCTTTAAAATTAATATCTGTGAAATTGAAGACAAATATCATGTGAAGATAGCAGGAATGTAAACAAGGTTATTCTTACCTTGATTTCAGTGCACAAATGGTGCATGGTAGATTCTCTGCAAAAATTTAAGTTTTTCTTGCCTAATTTTCCTCTGAGTTTGGGAGTGAAATTAGGGAAAAAAAAAACCCACAAAATACCCCAACCCCACAACTCCAGTTATAGTAAAAATCCTACATTGTCTTTTCAAAGACAAGTTTTTTTCAGAGGAAGTAGGTACCATGTACTTCTTCAAAGCCTTGGCAATTCCCTGTAACTGCAAGCAGAAAGTAACAAAGTTCTTGTTTGTTGTGGTTGCCCCCTAACAAATAACAGCACAACTCATTAGCTTGTTAAAGCCATTTCTTTAAATAAATAAATAGTCAGTTTTGTTCTTCAGTTGCCAGTTCCCAATACCCTTGGCTCCACAGCAGCAGGCACCAGAAGACCTTTAGCTGACAACTGGTTAGAGAGACTGAAACCTGGGAGCCCGAGGGAATGTCTAAATCTGGGAGGGACCAGCGCTGTGGGCTTGTAGCAAAAACCAAGACTGATCCCTGACAGGAAGAAGGATGGGAAAGAGTCCACGAGAATTCTGCCTGATTTTTTTTTCTGAATGTTTAGAAATGTCACTGTTCCTGCCAAGTCTCTATTTCAGTACTCAGGTAAAAGCATCTATGAGATTTTTCTGAGCAGTTTTACTTACATGTGCTTGGAAGTACAAAGTGAGGATGTAGCACAGTGGAGTCTCCATAAGGATATTACTTTTGTGAAGCAAGCTGTAATAAATCCCTTCTGGGACCTCTGTGGACAGATGGGCCAAATAACACATGCAGGAGTAATTTCTATCATCTGATGTTGACGGGACAAACTGAGCCCGTTGTGAAATATGTGTGGAGAGGATGCTGACTGTATGCACAGATAACCTGTGTTGTTTTGCTTGGCAAATGAAAAACAGATCTAGTGAGTGACTGCAGAATAAAATAGGAGATAAAGTTGATATAGGTAAATGTCAGATGATGCATATGAGGAAAAAAGAATCTTGATGTCACATGCTTATGTTTTTTGATCTTTATCCCGAGTGTTCTGGACTAAGGTATTCCATCTGCCTGATGTAAGTCTCTGAGAGTGTCTGCTCAGTAATGGTTAGAAGGCAAATCAAACGTTTGAAATCATTAGAAAAGGAAAAGTAACAAAATGGAGGTTATTATTACAGCATTCTATGAAAAATCTATGATCTGCCTGCACCTAAACAATGAGATGTTTTTGCCACCCCTGAAGGCCCCCTCCCCAGTCTCCAGGAGGCTCTAATTGAACCAAAAAGGGCTCCATGGAAGGTTTAGAAAGATAAGCAAAGCATGGAAAGTGTTTCTGTATTAGGAATGATTAAATGAATGAGGTTCTGTCTGTCTGGAAAAGGAGAGGACTGATAGAGGCTAGCATAGTTGTCTATAAAATCATAGAGAGCAGATAAGGCTCAGTTGTTCACATTCTCTTCACAGTATCTTGTCCAAGAGCCAGGGGAAATCAAATGAAGGTAGTAGGAGCCAGATTCAAAACAAATATGTAGATGTGGGTTTCATGCAGTGGATAGTTGGTCTTGCCAAAAGAATGATGGATGCTAAAATATTGTATTGGTCTAAGGGGAGGCTGAGCCAGTTCGTGGAGGAGAAATTTGCTGAACACACAGATATCTGGTTGAGGAAGACCCTAAGTTGAAAAGAAGTGGAGTCTGGGTGAATATTAGAGGAAGTACCATTTATACTTGTCCTGTTTCATACTCTGTCCTACCTCCATGCTTTTGGCCACTGCTAGGGACCAAATACTTACACTAGAAGTATCTTTGCTCTCACTCAGTCTGACTGTTTTTTATGTTCTTAACTGTTTTCCAAATTTATGTGCATTTCAGTTATTGTGTACTCCGTATCCTAAAGAAATCCATCAGAGTTGAAATCTGAAGTTTAAAAAAATGCACTTTCTGACCCCTATGTGAACTTCTAGAATTTGGTTTGGGACAGAAATTCCCCAGTGGCAAAGATATCATTATAATCAAATCACTATTGTGCCTGAAGATGTAAAATATAAGAATGTAACCCCAAAACAATTCAGTACTGATTTCCCTTTGCCAGTTCTACTATGCTTGTTTGCAATGAATTTTTAAGAACTCTATATAGAATGAAGTAAAGGGGTGTTTTAGATGACACAACTTTGACTTCTTTAAATGACAGTTTTGAACTACATAGAAATGCAATATTGATTAATGAGCATATTGTCAGTAGCTTTTGCTAATGATGTGTCAAGTCAAAAGGGACATGTAGCCAGTGACACATTTCACCATAATCTAGAGGGCTCAGTGCATATGGGATAATTTTATTGAAACTTTTGGATGGGGTACTGCCTCCATTAACTTTATTGTTACCTTCCAGGGCATGTTTAGTTTAACTTCTACATTAAAAATCTTAAGGAAAAATATAATACAAAATGCTTTGTCAAAGTAAACCCATGTCATTAAGTTTTTGTTATTTGACACAGGCAAAAGTGAAGTCTGGGAAAGGCAAAAAGTTGATAATGATCTTTGTGGCATATTTTATGAATCAGCTATGCTTGCTTTGTAGTAGCATATCAAGTTCCAAAAAGATTCTTGTAAGTGTTTGAGAACTGAAATTGGCCACAATGAGGAATATCTGGATGCTAGGCAATATGTGTAATGTAAACAGGAATATGAAAACTCCAGATAGATCTGAGGGGCAAAAAAAAGCTTTCTTAAAGCTCGTATCTTATTAAAACAAAGGATGTGGGAATTAAATTGTTAATCTATGCTTCTCATCATGTTAGTGGTATACTGAATGTAGGCAGTGTGTAAATGCAGCCTTGAAACCCCTGCTGAGCATTTCCAGGAGTTTGCCCAGCTGAAGGTTCCCAGTGTGATTCTCAGCAGTGGTTGCAAGTGATCTGTAAGGAGCTGGTCGTGACCCCTCTCTGTCTGCCCGTCTCCTCTGGCCACTGAATTCTCCTAAGTACAGTTTCAGAAACGAGTATGAGGGAGAATGTTGTTTCTCTCTGAAAGCAAGTGCAGCCCATTCCCCAAGAACGATATGGACTATGAAAAAGAAGGGAAAATGTGTGATGACGAATGGAATGGGTTGTCTGTGAAACAACCTTTCTGACCAAAATAACTTTCCTTTCTTAAGGCACCAGACTCTTAATTCCTGAAATGATGTCTGCCTGTCTGCTCAGGCCTGACAAGTCAGGTGAGACTGGGCTCTTGGGTAAGACAGACCCACGTGGGAGCCATCATAACAGACCTGAGACTGTGTTGTGAAGGGAAGGGTGGCACAGTCTATGGTTCACATTGAAAATTTTTGTAGAAACTGCTATACACGTAAATAAAGCTGTGAATATTTCCCATGTCTTTAATCTAGTTTGCTACTTCTTTCCCTATGATCCTATGAGGCTGAATGATCATAAGGTAAAGAATCACTATATAATCTTTTTATATCCACAGTTTCTTTCAACGCTCCCTGTTTTAGACAATTGCATAATTAGTTTTCATTCATTTCCACCACTATTATGGAAACCTTTTCTTTTGACATCCTTGAAGCATCGCATCCCGTAGGTATGATGGGATATCTTGTGCTAAGAATAATTTTTGCCTGTAAAGCTTTTGAAGCATTACAGAATCTCATTTTTTCTAATCAGCACTCTAGTTTCTTCTGGGCTAAAATTAGGCTTCCTGTCTCTGGCATGCGAGAGGCGTCAGCGTGTGTGACCTTCAAGCTGCCATCCGGCCTTGAAGTGCAATTTTTGCATCGGGAAATCTAGAGGCAGCAGCTTTACCCTTTTTTGCAGCAGCAGCAAGATCATCAGAAACAGTCAACTGAGCAGCAAGTGCAGGCATATCACTCAGAGGAAGCCATGTTACTGTGGTGCACAGTTACTGTGGTGCCTGTGCTGAGGCGCTGTTGTAAAACAGGGCTGATCCTCCGCTGCTCTGTGTGTTCTTGCAAGGTGACCAGCCCAGAGGGTTTGCATGAATATTAATGGGTAAACTATAGAATGATGAGGAATCAATACTTTAATCTGCATAAGGATAATATTCATTCCTTATGCATTGTAAAGCTAAACTCATCTACGAGCTCTCTCCTTTTGAATTATGCATATATTACACAGCCTGTTGCCTACAACAGATTTATGACAATCTCATTGCACCTATTCAAATCTTTTTTGGTGCTCAGCATCAAGCATTTAATGTCTTTTCTCTACTGAGGGAGAAAAATCGTTGTGCAGCAGTGGATACAAAAAGGCTTTATTACTCATGCTATATGCTGCTCTTACTAACTTTTGTATTAGTTCCACATTGTATCCGGTCAGTTAAATGACCATTTTTGCAATGCTTTCAGCACTTTGTTCCCTGCAGCAATGGAACAATATTCTTTGTCCTCTTCTTTCATGTACCAAGCACAGCAGCTGATAATAACAGAGCTGAAGTTACAGCTTGGTGATCAGCATTTTAGGTGATTTTAATTATGATGGATGAAGAAGAAAAATGGCAAAAACATGCTTTCAGTAGTGCTGAGCAAATATGACATGGAACTGATACACAGAGCTTATACTACAGATCTGTCAAATTACCCAAGGATAATTTGGGTAACTGGCAGATTCCCAGCTCATCAGTTCAGTAACACAGGCAACACATGCTGGTTATTTTTGCTTGGGCTTGACATGTAAATGTCTGACCATCACCAGAGCAGCTTAATTGATAATGGACATCTGATTTGAAAATAGGTGTGTTCCCCTTTAAATGGTAGCTGTCACATCACATCACGTCACATCACATATGTCACGTCATGTTCCATTAAATCACATTATATGCTGGCATGATGCAAGATAGGATGATGAAGGGCTAATGTAATGTGACAGCTAATACCTGCTAACAATTTGAGTGGTGGGTATCAGATCTGAACATGTGCCAGACTTCAACAGAGTGTTTGGGAGAGAGAGTGAAGCCTTTACCCAAAGGTCGAGCTTCTCTTCAAAGGGCAACTTCAGCAGCTGCCCAGCTCCATGTTTATAACTGGTGGTGGTATATTTTATTTTTTATAAAGTGACTTATGGCACCTTAAGGGACATGCTAAGGGAGAGATTACGGTCTGTCAGAAAACATGCAGAAGTTTGACATATATGGCTTTCACTTCTTAGCCCCTGGCTCATTTTAGGTGTCAGAGTACTCTGGTGATTTGCCTAATACGAAAGCTTAATTTATGAATCAGATGAACCCTCGCTTAGCGCAAGGAAGTTCAGCTGAGTGATCTACTAGAAAGACTTCAGTAATCTGCAAAACATGCTTTAGTGTTTTAATGATTGGGTTAAGTTTTCACACAGTGTTTGTACAGCACCCTCTGGGATCTCCACAGGTTAAATTACAGTATATGCAAGAGTGAGTTATGACTTGAGTAAAGGCAATGGGGAAAGCACAGTACGTGCAGCTTCCATTTTTCATTGCTTGCACTACATTTGCAGCAATGTCAGTAGCACAGACCTGGGGGAATCGGAGTCATTGCTAAATCACAAGGGAAATTTCTCATGGAGCTCTTCCCAAATATTGATTGTTAGGCAATCTTTGAAACCTGCTATGTAAAGAATTTTATTTTTTTTTCTTGTAGACTGCAGGGATGCAAAGGTTTCCAAGTTAAACATAATGCGAGATAAAAAGTCTCTTAATTGGTGAGGCTTTGCCTCGGGATTGTTGTTGTTGCTTTCTGCACTAAGTCTCATTAAAACCTGAATAATTCCTGTGTCCTGCACTATCTATTTAAAGAACTGATTGGGTTGTGGGTTTTTGTTGTTTTGGTTGTGGTTTTTTGTTTTTTTTTTGTTCTAAGTCCTTTCTTTTGGGACCTTAATTTAATGGAAAAAAGACTAGTCATTTTGTGGAATTGCCATGGCATGATCACTTAGAGTATAATTTAAAAACCTGGAAATGTCTGCATCAATCATGCACGTACAGTAATTGCTGTGATAACTGTTTCTGGGTGCTTAATTATTACGAAACATTAGGACTGTATGTCCTTTTGTAATCCTTCTTGATAGCCTTTTAGCTTGCACCATATCCATGTCATATCCTCTGCTTCATAGAGATATCAGTCTCTGAACAGGTAAGTCCTTTCAAAGGCTCTTAAATGCCTGTTTCTGTGAGTACTTCAGGAATGGTTAGAGTGGTCATTATACTGAGAATAACCATTTTTCAACTAATTAAATTGATTCTGATAACTCTGAAAATGTCAAGACTTCAGGTCTCTGGAATCGCTCGTGGGAGATGCTAAATTGACAGCGATCATTAATTACAGATTACCACCCCTTGCTGGGGTTCACAGCAGTGGGGTCTGTTTAGAATTATCGTACGGGAGTAACTTGGAGCCTGCAGCTTGCACGGAGTGCAGCAGGCCCTGTTTGTGCTCTAGGTTAGACTGAACAGGTGCCTCAGTCTTGGGTGAGCTGTGTGACACTATTTGTGTATTCTTTCCCTCATGATTAGCACAGCCTAGGAGATGCACTGATACTAGAGTCACTGAACTCTAGCCTCTCTTAAAATTAACACAACTCGATGTGGAAGCGGGAGGAGTGGGTTCCAGGTGCTGCCTTTGGGCAGTAGGATGAGAACAGCATCAATGTTTTAGTATATTTGTGTGCTAGAAACTAAGGCTTTCCTTCTCTATTATTGCAGTGATGGCAACCAGTTGAGGCTACTTCCTTAGTGTTATATTCCGATGGGGTAGATGCCTCTTAAAGCTCTGGTGTTACCATTTGAGTTGGCTGCCCTGAAAGCCTGGAGCCAGTGAAGATTGGACTATTCTGGTGGCTTGTTACTTCAGATGTTTTTCTTACATTAGTGATGGTTGCTATAACTGGTTAATTTAACCCAGTTATTTATTTTCACTGAAAATATGTTATCACAGCTGCTACATTTGAGCATAAAATAAAGAATGAGAGAACAGTGGCTCACTTTAAATATATAATTTATTTTTTTTAAGAAAAATAGATTTTAAATATTTGATTAACATAAATACCAATAAATCCTTTCCAGGCTGTAATGTGGACATTTAGGCTGTATAATATTTGAGTTTACCGGTAGAAATACTGACATATTCTTCTGGTTCATATCACCAGCTATATATAATCTGTCCAATCTCTGGTACATGTTTTTTCTTAGTGACCATAACTCTCTGTAAGCTTGCCATCCCTCATCTCCGCTCTTATCTGCTACTGTACAACTAGATCCTGCTTCTTGCTATGAATCAGATTTCTGCTTGTCCCATCATCCTCTGCAGACACTCTGAATTAAACGGTTTATGACTGTCACTTCACTTCTGGCTTTTCAGCGTTTCCTGTTTGAATGAATGACTTTCCCTCTGATCTATACATTCTATTTCTGCTTATTAAAATTGGGGGAGGTCATTTGAATATCTTATTTTCTTTCAAATCCTCCTAGGACCTTCACAATGCATTCCTGGTTTTTCTTATTCTACAATCCGGTATATGTTGCATACAAAGGAATAAAATATACAGTAATATATGAACTTAACTATTGGATAAATCACGATGTTGTGATATACCAGCCTAAATTCTACTGCCCTTGGCACTCATGCAAAATAACAATGCAAAATTAATTCTCTTCAGCTGAACTACAGTACCTTCTGGGTAAGGTGGTCTGAAGTTGTCCTACTGAATTATTTTAATAGAACTCTTTCAAAGACAGCAACTTGAGCTTCAGTTCAAAAGGGACTTTTCTTTGTCAGTCTGTATGCTGAGACGAGTGCTTGGAAAGTGAGGACTTTGGGCCAAGCGGTCTTTTCCTATTCTGATGTTATTTCATGTTCTTCGTCTCAATTATAGTAAGTCCTATGGAGATAACTGTGTGCAAAGGATCGCAGTAGCAGTGGGATAATGATGACTGTGAATAGCTGCCAGTAGTAAAAGCCCCAGGTGATGGGGATTTGTGCAGTATGCAAGTGTTTTTTGTTTCTAGATGGCAACGTTTATGCCAGTGATTACCAGGAACTCAGGTGTTTTGCTATGACTGGTTATAGGCCTGAAATTATTAGCAGGAGAGTGTACTATCTAAGCTGTGTTATAATTTTAACTACTTTTGTAATTCCATTTTAAGGCACAAAATATTAGTGTTAATGTTTTCTTCATCGTTAGTTTAATAGTTCGTCACACTGCAGCTTGCAATTATCTCTTTCCTGCCTGAAACATGTAAGGTCATAAATAAGTTACAAAACTGTTGTTCCTCACTTGAAGGGGTAGATGTGTTCAGCAGCTTTATGGAGTCTGTTCCAGCAACAGCAGTGTGACATCACTTTTTTCATGAGGGTGTATAATTACATCATAAAGGACTTCAGTCCTATTTGTGATACAGTTTCCAGTTTTAATTTACTCTACAAAAATATTTTTGCAGTATTGGCTGAAGGCTCAGTAAGAAGGAAGGAAGTATGAGCCCAAAATGATGGAGCAAATTACAACATAATGAACCAAGAGTGGAGTTACGTAATGTATTACACTTCCTATCTTTTACAGAATGTTACAGCTTTCAGCCATGGAAAACATTATCTTAAATACATTTATATTTCCCTTAAAATAAGGCTTTTTATTTGGACCACATTAACAAATGTAAGTGATCTCCAAGTGGCCTAGTACTTTTGTGTTTTTATGTAAGGCCTTAAAGAACCCCACAGTTTGCATAAAGGTTTGTTTTGCCATGTTGACAGAAAGTGGCTTGGGCTCAGTCTACTTATTTTGGAAAAACTCATGTTCTTACACTCTCTACATGTCATGACAGTGCTAATACCTTGCATCTCTCCTTCCCTACTCCTAGAGAAATGCTTGCCATCCCTGTGTGCTGATCTGGGAGTGTCCTCCCCCACCTTACTAGGTGTGCCAAAG
This sequence comes from Heliornis fulica, assembly GCA_013399135.1. Taxonomy (NCBI): domain Eukaryota; kingdom Metazoa; phylum Chordata; class Aves; order Gruiformes; family Heliornithidae; genus Heliornis; species Heliornis fulica. Next base: position 1,318,773 of record VXBZ01003680.1, on the reverse strand, counting down.
GACTAACTGGGAATGGTGGTTCCACCAAAAGGACTAACTGCGAAATGTCATTTCATCTGCTGGGAGCTGTAGATTCGGGGAACATCCAGCTTTGCCCATGTAGCTGGAGATGCCCAGTAACTGGGTGGGAAAGTTCCTATATCCTAGGCAAGAGAGGAATAGCACTGTCTTATCACTGCTTCACCACACAGAATGTAGTGAAGCTGAATTGAATGCAACGTTGGGGTTACATCTGGGGGTACCACAAAAATGACTGCTGTTGATGAACCCATCTGCAAATTTGCTGTTTGTCCCTTTTGTATAGCGTGTGGTAAGCCAGGAGGCCATGTGTTATAAGGATAAAGCAAATTGTAGAAGAACCTCTCATCAATACAGTTTTCTCTCATTTGTTTACTTAATATTGCTTAAATCCCGTGGAGAAAATAAGCAACAAAGATTTCACCATGCAGTGAAGATTTCATTATCCTACAACAGGAAGGAGATAGGTTAAGATTTAAACATTTGAGTATTTCATTTTGCAAACTTGCTGCTATTTTTGATATGCCCTTTATTTTTCAACCCATTGTGCTTGTCCATGGTTTTCCATGTGCTATGTCTGGTACATGTGTTGTCCAGAATGTTACTGGGCATCTGTGCAAAATTGCAGACACTTAAACACAGCTGCTGGAGTTTTGCCAGCTTCTATTATTGGTCACACACAGAGAATGGCACTAGCAGACAAAGCACCTCACGCAGTCTTTCGTTGGTTCATACATTTGTGTGTTAAATGTTTCTCTTTAAAAGCTAACTGTTTGTTGACTGGAACACAAGCATCCTCCTAGAGTTATGTATCTCTAGTCAAAAACAAGAACATCCTGAAAATTAGCGACGTATTCCTGTGCTCCTTTTTATGTCTCCGCTGTAACGCTCTGGCTGTGATGCTAATGCTTGTACACATGTCATGGTACAACATGAAATTGCTGCAAGATATTCTGTCAGCTGAAGTTGCTCAAATTAGCTAGCAGTAGGGACTGTGTAGTGAGCTGATCCTAGAAAAACTGGAAGTATAAACACAATGAAGTTAAATAACCTTTCTTATGATGTATACTCAGCAGTATAGCACAGCATATATACAAATTGGCTTTCCTATGTGCACAAAACTTATAACAAGAAGCGATTCAAAATCAAGGTTTGTAATGAGGCTTGAGAATTGTTTCTTTACTAGGGATGTCAAGAAATTTGTGCCTGCTTTTAAAATTAAGCAAATAAAAACTACATTTAGGGAGGAATACTTGACTATTCTGCTGCCACCTTTTGATCGTATCCTGTACTTACAAGTAGCAGTTGAAAATCGTTGAATCCAAAGTATCAAAACTGGAAAAAGTATTCATATACCTTTATGGGAATAATTATTTAATGTATTGGTTCTAGAATTTAAATGGAGCAGGTGGCCATCTTAGGCACTGCACTTGATATACGGTTTTATTAAGCAGTTTTGTTAAAACTGTATAATAACTTATACATTTAAAATGAGAAGAGTGATAAAAATGATAAATAAGTAATGAATTGCAGCTATGTTCTATTCATTTTCTCAACTTATCAGGTCTTTACTGTAATACATTTTTATTAACTGTAGCTTAAATGATGGTTCCCCACCTTCTCTGTCGTTAAATGGGTCTGGCTCTTGCTCTTTGCTACTTGCTTTCCTTGAAGTTGCTTGGAAACTCCTCAAGTGGTTGCAAGCCATCTCTTGGGACTGAAGTGTCTCTATGTCCTCTCACCTGTATGGGAACGTTCTATATATTGAGATTGTACACGTGTGTCAGGTCATGTGATGGGGCTCCTTGGATGGACATCCATCCCTGTGTCTGGGAAATGTTTCCTTTTTAAGCTGATGTGCATATCCAAGCACGTGATGGCATGTGGAAAAGCATTAGATAGCTCACCCGTGTCAGAAGTGTGAGCAAGCAGTGGCCTACTCTGTAAGAGCATGCTGTGAGGCTGGACACAGTGCACACTAAATATGGGTTGGTTGGTTTGCTTTAAAAAATATAGAAATAATAGATCCTGGATTTGAATTCGGATGGCAGGTATGACTGGCAGGTCTGGTTAATATTTTTCATTTTTTGGTTAATCTTCAGTGTTTTATACATAGCCGATCCATAAGGCATAATGTGCTTTGCCGGGAAGATGCTTTAGAATTAGTTCTTCAGGGACTGACCAGTCTAACGCTGTACTGATGGAGGCCATGTAAATAAGTAGTTATAGAATGAACTTTTTTTTATTATTAAAATTTGGATATTTGGTTGTGTTGCCAGTAGGGAGATATTAAGTTATTTTTGTTCTAAAGATAATTTCGTAATAAATGAACAATCTTCACTGTGAAATTCCTTAGTAGGAGAATATGGATCTATGCTTCATGGCATCACAGCCCAAACTTGTTGCTGTGATGGAACAGTGTTATCCTGCTGTTTTCCTGGAAATGCAGCTGTTTAAACTTGCTAGAGAGCTACTATGTCTTTTTCAAGTTTAGATTTATATAGGGTTGAACCAGTGAAAGGGTTAGCTTTGAGTTTAATCATCTCCTTAGGCTTAGATTAGTGTTTCTAGAAGAGGGTAGCTGGGAGTCATAGCTGTTTCAGAATAGTATGGTTAAAGGAAATGTTTCAGGGAGACCGTGGCCGGAGCAGAAGCTGCCTGGAAGAGAGACCTGCATTTGGATCGGTGACCCGTGCTTGAAATGTTTGTTAGCACGTTAACAGGCAGAAATGTATATTTTCCAATTCCTGCTAAGAATGGGAAATAAGAACCTTGGAGCATTGGAAGTTATTTGTCAGGAGCGATTAGCAAGAGCTGAGACTTTATAGGAAAATCATTTGAGAGGGAAGCCACAATCCCCCCTGCAGACAGGCCAATTATGGAGCACTACAGCAGCAGAAATACAGGAATGGCCGCGCTGGGCCCAGAATTCATCACTGTGGCTAAGTAGTGTTGTTATTAACAAATGCTAAAACTCTTGTCCAAGCTAAGGGTTGGCAGCAGGGGTGAAATGCAGGGAGTGAGCTCTGAAACAAGCTGGACCAATCTGAGAAAGAGAAGTGGAAGTTCGTTTAGATGGCCCTTTGTTTGCAGGCCCATTTTCACCACAGTACCTGAGAAATCAGGTTTGTAACTTGTGATAATGGGTGATGCACCTGATTGCTAATAGTCCAAGCGAAAATATAATGCACAGAAGTGCTCAATTATTTCATAAGACTGCCTCATGAACAGATTTTGCTCATTTGCAGCTGAGCTGTTTGTGCTTCTGTTTATCTCAGATCCCCATTACACTTTCATTTACACTGTGACAGTGTTTGGCTATATCTGATTCTCACCAACTCAAGGCAATTAAAACTGCTGGCCCAGTGTCACTTGTCTGAAAACATGCTCAAGCATAGTATGATAACTACATCTTTGCTCTGAGACTGAAATGTGTGTTTAATGGCTTCAGCTACAGTATGGAATAGGCTGATTATAAAAGGGCTAGATAAGTGGAATTCTTGAAAATAAGATGAAAAGTGTAGTGTTATCACCTAGCTGTAACGATACCTGCACAGAGACTTCTGGAGATGAAATAATATAGAACTCATTATGGTAAAGTGTTGAACCAAGTGATGGGCATGCACCCTGTTTCAACACATAATCTTCAACCCCTGGTAGTTGTGCCCCCTAACAGACCAACTACCTGAGAAGACACCAAGGTAAGCTCCTAAAATTCATACCTACCAGTAACTAATCTGTGAATGCACAGCAATATATTACTTGTCACAAAGTGAAGCTGAGTTGGAATTTGAATGATGAAGCTGAGATGTGAATGTATAAAGCCTGGATTTTTTTTTTCTTTCTTGTATTGAAGAATAGCGTGTCTCTAAGTGAGAAATAAATGATGCAGCTCAGAAATACTTCAAGGTGAAGTAGGTCAGCTGTGAGAAAGCCTGATCATGAGCAAGTCTGTCAGTTGTGGAGAGCACATTTCTCTTTCACAGTCTTTCTCCTGTACTCTTTAGTGGTTTGGCTTATGCCAAGTTGTTCACTTCCTATTGTTGTTGACCCATTTCTCACACATTAGTTTATTTGCTTGTGGCAGGCCTGAATAGGTGCAAACCAGGTGGAGTAGTGGAATTTACAGCATGCTTAGGCCCTGTGACAGTGTCACTGTGAGGCCTACCAGCAGGATTATGATATACTCAAAATTTTTCCTGTGGCACTTGAATGATATGTAATTTCCAGAAGGCTATGCTTAAAAACAAAACAAAAAAAAGGTGTTTATTTATCTCTTCTGCTTCAAAATGACAGTTGACTGCACACAAGAAATGTATGGTTTTAATTGTTAAGCATGGTAGTGGTAAACCTTGTTGACAGCTGGTGCCAAATATATATATTCCTTTGTAACTGATTGTCATTGGTGCTGGTCCAACTTTGGCATGAACACCAACTGCTTCACTACTGCCAAGAAAGGTAAAATCAGTAATCTGCTACAGCACGAGTCAGGGGGTGAAATAACTGTTGACATTTCCTAATTTTATAGGCATAACTATGAATAAATTGAACTTTCAGAAGCTTTCCTTGAAGTCCCTGTTCACCAAAACTTGTAGGAAGATGGTTAACTTTATAAACACACATTTAAATGCCAATGTGAATTAAATGTGTGTTCTACCTTGCAGAGTTGAATTGAAAAGTGACCGTGTCTCTTGTTATGCAGGCACAATTTAGCAAAGCACTTACATATGCCAAAGAGCAAACATCTGACCTGTGCTTGACTTGTGTAATAGCTGTCCCAAATGAATGATTTGGGGCATGGCAAACCTCTGGCATTCAATGTAAACTTCAGATATCAGTGAGACCAGACTGGATAGATAACAGAATAACTGGGATATAACTGTATAGCTTTAATGGAACAATCAGAACTGTGGCAGACAATGGTTTTCTTGTTTGGCTAACTGGTAAAAGTGCCCACTGAAATATCTCGGTTATGGTGTTTTAGTTGTGTATTTGTAAAAATGAACCTAGCAGGTTTGAATGTACTGCCTGAACCAACTTCCTTAATGTCTTTGAGCTGTTCTTTTCCATTCTAGCTCTGTATTTACACCAAGTTTTACTTCTGGCTATTTAATATTATTACACAGAGTTTTGCTTTTTCTACAGTCAATTTTTGCTTTGCCTGTCTTTATGGACTAACGTTAGGAATGTTTCTCCCACATGTTCATTAATGAAATCTCTCTCAGCCTTCACATTGAAATAATTTAGCTCAGGAGATGACTCAAATGTATAAACCACTTTCTTCTGCTCTTGCAATTACCCAGCTGCCAGGCTGTAATAGAATCATTCCCTTGGATGTTTCATCTTAGCTTACACCCCACTCTGGCAAAATAGCCATATCATTTACAATACACCTAATTTCTGAGTACACAGCTACCACATGAGTCATTATAAATGGAAAGCCTTGCTTTAGGACATCTATAAATATTGCCAAACCTTTTTCTCTGATATATGAGTGTGTGTAATCCAGTGAGCCAATCTGTCATCTGCTTCAGGTGACGTAACTACCTCAAGAATAAGGTTGAGTTTTTGATTCCTTTCTTAACATGGAATTTCTTTTTATTATGAAGTATTGGGAAAGGCTCTCAGTGAAAATGTCTTCTGACTGTATCACGGTTGGAGAGTAGGGCAGGACAGTCTCAGTCACATCAAATGTTCCCAATCACTTCTGCCATACTCATTGTTAGTCATCTCCGCAACATCCTGCTTGTAAGCAATAACTGAATTACTGAGCTCTTACTAAAAGAGGCATCTTAATTTGGTAAAAAGTTTAAAGGTGCATGTCTCTCCACTATGTCACCCTCTTTAAGAATCTTCTCCCAAGTTCATCCCTCATCAGTCAATCTGCTCTATTACCAACATAGCAGGAGGTCTCAGCTGATCTCAGAAAACTGTGTGCTTGTTCCCAAGGGCCGGATCCCCTGTTACATACCCCCATTTTGAAATGCCAAAGACAAACCTAGGTATTCTCAGAGAGGCAACTATGTCCCAAAGCCTACTACCTCATTAGGTGATCAGAGAAGTTTGTAATGGAACCCGTCTCTCTAATATCCCTGACTAGTGTAATACGATTCTACTGAAGCTTTGACTTGTCGCTTTTCAGAATGAGATCTGATGTACTTCCTGGATGAGATGTGATCAAAATATTTTGTTTCTATTACTCTACTAATCTAATTGTCAGAATGTTACATGACCCCTTTTTCTAGGGCATAACATCCAAATTGGCATAATCTGTCTGAATAGAAACTACCAGTTATTTCACATAAAGCACAAAGTTCTTATGACTCCAATTTTATTGATTAGGGAGCAAATATCTAGTTTAATATGTTCTTGGAAATTTTGTTTAAATTATATGCTTGGCCAGCCAGCATTGTGTTGCTGCCATTTTAAACTACTTATTAACCCACAGAGAGATGTGGAGGTATTTTGGGGCATTATTCTCAAATGTCCCTGTGACTTCTCACATGTAAAAGAGGGCAGAGACTTGTGAATTGCAAATCTCTAAGATTTGTCTGGTGCTTGTAAATGAAAAGCAAGATAAATGGCGATTTCCTGGATTCTTTAATTTTCTGTTGTAGGTTACATGAATACATTTAAATACAGAAAAAAAGGGGGTGGCAGGATCTGGATGATTGTGAAATGGCTACAAGAGCAATAAGTTTGCATAATGTCTGTTTAACAAGATATGACAAAGGCTATGTATAATGTATAACTTTTTTGAGTGTTCATTTACAGGCTACTGGTTCAAGAAAAAGTGGTTTGGTTTCTTTTCTTTCTTGTACTTGTTTATTCTTTCTGTTAATGACATCTGTTTATGGGAGCTTTAGCTTCCATTTATTCTTCCCAATAGTGTCTTCCATGCTATTGTTTAAATGGACCACAGAAAACACTGCTGGCCTCACTGAGCAGCAATCAAGAGTCCCCTTCTTGAGAGACAGCAGCAGCAGTACAGTAAGATGGATTTTCTAGGAAATGGCTGAAGCCAGGGCTCCCTATTAAAATTGTCCATACAAGGAACTATACAGAGTAAACACATGGAAAATATAATCCTATGGATTCAGTGTTATATAGTGGTTCCAGAGTGCCTACCTGGAAAGCAAGGGCTATCATCTACTTAACATGAAGGATTAAAATTAGCACTGCCTGTAGATGATGACACATCCGTCACTGGAGGGAGGTAACTGGAATATGGTGCCTTCCTAATTTACTATACATTATTTTGATATCATGATATTAACAAGTAAATTATTATTGTTGTTTTGGTGGGAGTCTCAGCGATGTTGACTCTTCACATCTACAGTTTCAGGGAATATATACATATATGCCTGAAATAGAGTGAGATACTAAAATTATGTTGGACACTAGTGGCCTTGCTGCATTTGTAGCTTGATCGCAGCAAAGAGTGGAGAAAGTCAGGACTGTCTATGTGTGAAATGCTCTCCAGCTGTAACATCATTTGTAGGGGTGAGTAGACTTTGCTGCCTCTTTCTCTGGTTGTTTTATGTTCCCATAGAGCAAGAGCACCTTAAAGCAACAGCACCTGCCCCTTCCAAAGCAATTCAAGTGTGCTGTGGAAGGAAGGGTGTTGTAAAAGAGTCAGCAATTCTTCTTCATAGCAGCAGCACCAACGGTTGTTGCTGTAATTAAGAAAATGGCATAGACTGTTGTTGTACAATAATAATCTCCTGCTGCTGCGTAAATGTTGAAGAATTTATTTTCTAAGCAGGAGACATTGATCCTGTGGCAGTGTTCTGTTGCCATAACTTTGTTTACATCATAAAGGAAGAATGATGAATGTAATCATTTAATTTATAGCTTTAAGAAGTGTCAATTTCTTGTTCCACCAGCATTGCTTTAAGACATTCTGACTGGCTTCTTGCATCAGACCTCTCAAAGTTTCAGATAATTAGAGACCAAAATAAAAGTAGTTTGGCAGGTATGATGTTTCCCAAGTACAGTTGTCTCACTGATTATTTAAATGGCATGGCCAGTGAGGAACTAGTCATTATGAAGTTACAGTTTTTAACAGACATCATGTGGTATAAGAAAACAACTTTAAAAAAAAAAAAGATAAAATTTGGGATGCTTGACTTCAATTGTCTCCAATAGTTCTTTTTAATTAGATGTGCGTGGATTCTCTTTAGTTGCAAATATTCACCTGGGAAGACTAATTTTTCAGAAATAGGATCTTGATATGTTCATTTACATACATTTTAGTTTGCCCATATGTTTTTATGCATCTAAGCAAGGACTTCTGCTAAAGCTATATGGAGATCCACGATCTATCAAGAAGTAAAAATAATTAACGTTACAAGAACGTGCAGTCTTATAATAAACCACAGTTACAAAACATGAAAAAGGAAGTGTAAACCTTTTTAAGGATTTCAAAGGAGTAGTTTTTAGTATTTGTAAATTCAAATTAGTAGGATCTAAAATTAGTGAAAACACCATTCAGATAAAGTTTGTATTTCAATGCAGCTGTGTGGGAGCATTAACCTTCACAAAGTTTTAAATACATTTGAAAGAAAACCCACCAAAACTAATTATACACCATTTTACTTCCCACCAGCTTCTCTGAAGAATGCAGAAATTGCCCTCTTCAGGTCCTTTTCTACAGTTTATTCCATTAAAAATAGATCTTTTTTTTCTGCACGACAGGAAACACTGAAAGCCTGGTTTAAATTTTCAGGAAACTCCCTTTATTTTTGATCATTTGAAATTGTAATGTTAATACATTTTCAATTAAATATGAGCAACTCTGTGCATCTCGGCATGAAACACAAAGGGATTTTGGGAACCTTCCAATTACTGAGGCTTGAAGTTTTTTTCTTAATTATTTAACTTTTACATTATTTTTATTTAAAACGGAAGTTGTGCTGTGGAGTTCCTTCTAACACTGAGGTAAATATGAAAATATTCTTTTTGTACTTTAAAGAAATTTATTATATAATATTTGGATAGAATTTTATGATGTGTCTTCTTCCTATAACGTTCTTTTGGTACTGCTTTTAATATCTGCATTGCTGTCTAAGGGAAAAGCTTTTCTTCATTCCCGAAGAAAGGATGAAGACTGAATCAAACCTATAATAATGTTTTATCTGTAAATATGTTCATTTGATTGCCCATAACAAAAATTACTTTGACATCTACCCAAACAATTTGAGTAGTTGGGATCCTATGTACGATATCCTGTCTAGCTCTGACAGTGTAATACAAAGTGGTGATGAGTGAGAAAAAGCTATTTTACGTGCTACAATGTCTAAATATGACTTTGGGTGACAAGAGTTCAGAGATAACCTCAGGCTGACAGACAGTGGCTATATGTTCCCCGTGGTGAATAGCAGAGCATAGGGAGAGCAGCTAACACTTAAATACAGGTGACAGCATCGGTAACAAATCATTACATTTGATTGATACTGTTTAACAGTTATTGCTTTCTATCAGTCACATGGAAGACACTATGCACTAATAACACCCAATACAGACTTTTCACATTGTGCTCTTAAAATGCTGTTTCATTAAATAGCTGTCACCTGTGTGACTGAGTAAAGCTGAAGGAAGTTCAAGGTGCTGCATCTACTGAACTTGTACTATGTTTCAGGTTGTAGCAGGTGTTGCTGAACGGACTGCTGTGGATGGATTGTGCATATTTCTGCCTCTGAAATTATTTTCCTACAACTGGGAAAGTGGTTTTACTCTTTGTTTTGTTCCCTTGTCTTCGCCGTATTCTGTTGTGTTAGAGATTACCAGAATTTAGCTCCACTCATAGTGGTGACAAGTGTGTCCATGTCTCTGAAAATGGTATCAGTTGCAGGAACCTCAAAGCAAGACAGCATGCAAATTAATTTAGATGCCTTGTAACAAAATGTCTGAGAAGCTTCATTTGTCACTTTGTCATATCTTACATCAGAAAGAACCCCAGTTCAAAACCTGAAGAACAGCATAGAGTCACGAAGCAGCGATTCCTAATCATGCTCCCAATATTATTCATCCCCACTCTGTCCTATATAGTGTTATGCTCAGGGTTGTGCTGGGATTGTCATCTTATTAACCACTGTTGAATAAAGTATAGGGAAATTGTTTCCAAACTTGGATTTCTAAACTGTTAATTTAAAACTTACATGTACAGCCAGTAGTGAGGAATTTATTTTTCAGTCAGAAATCAACATTAGTTGTACTCATTCAGTGTTCATAATCTGTAGATGCTTTATAGTGGATTTGTCTTTCTGGACTAACTGGGAGTTAAAATCACAACAGTAGTGTTGGATCTTTGATGCTTTTCAGACTTTGGTACCTGTTGTTTTAGGGATTCTCAGAATGGAAGTACAAGTTTGACATTTAGTAGTGAGTTTTAGCACTTGTATATTACATCCCATTTTCTATTCAGAGGATGGAAAATGCAATACATATATTTATATTACAATACTAGTAACATTTATCTTTGTGAGTTATATTTTTTTTTCATTGTATGGGAAATGTACAGAGCTGGCAAAGTATTAACTGTGGAATTTGAAGACTCTTTTTCTCATGGTTCAGCAGCATGTTTCACATAGTCTTAACTTTTAATTAAATGAAACTGATGATATCTGAATTATGGGCTGGCAGGTTATGGAGTTTGTGGATTTTGTGGTTGGATATTCTCTCCTGCCACATCTGTATACTGTTCCCATTATCAAGCGTTTGAGGTGTACACTAAGTATAAAACCTTGCCAAGTGAGGTATGCAGTAAAATTTGACATACCTGTTCCCTTCCTTTGTTTCAGTTTTTGGGAATAAAAATCTGTTTCCTATGTGTTTATTTATGCTACCATTGGAGGCAGAGGGAGTACGGAGGGATAATGGTTCCTTGGTGCACTTCACCAAGGGCTGTGAGAATAAAAGGCACTATTCACTATTCCATAGGCAGCTTGTGGAGCCATCAGCATGAGGATATGGTGTGGTTTTGTTAAACCATGATACTGGGAAGACACCACGGATATGGGACACATCATTATGCTTTATATGATGCTTTCAAAAGGAGAGTTTACCCTGCTTTCCAATCCAGTCTTCAGACAAAGCTATTTTTTGTGCATGGCTGAGGTCAGGTAGTTTCTGGAAAAGATGCATCTTACAGCTGTAAGTGGACTGTAAAATATGTTGTCTGTCACATTGGCTGCAAGGAATCTGCAAGGAATCTAGAGGGATGGATAGGCCCCGGGCTTGGAAAATATACATGTGTTTCGGTATTTGAATGGGCTTGTGAAAATAGGAGTGCAGACCTAAAGTCAAGTCATCTTGTGGAAATGCTGGTATAGATTTAAGTGTTTGGGGGTTACCCTGATGGTATGGAAATATGATTTTCTGGTTATTTTTATCCTCAACAGCAGCTTGTTTTTCTAAAAGTTTGCAATCTTTTGGTGTTATGGATTTGTGTTTTGCCAGTGAAAAAGTAATTTTTGTTGGTAAAGTAAAAATAAGCTGTTTTGAAGGAAATTTAAAGATGAGAATAGACAAAAAAATTAAAATTAACTAGAAATTTGTGAAGTGTGTGGTGTCTGTATTAAATGGTCGTGTTTAAAGATTGGTTACTGTACTTTTATACATTGTGTGTGATGAATATCCTTGAGTTACTCTTGGGAGCTTGCATTGATGACAATTTTGTTTAATTTAGCTACCACTACAAAGAGATTAGGTTGTCAAGAAGATACTGTCAGAGTTTTAGGGAATGCTGAAATAATTCTGAAAATGTAAAGTAATATGCACTGTAACTTTCTTTGATAGTCCTTTCATGAAGGAACTGTGTGGAAATCAACCACAAGGGAACTTTTTTTTTTTCCTGGACAAAAGAGAGAGAAAAAATTCTTTTTGTGTTTAGCAGTTAATGAAAACAAAAAGAAAACCCAACCCCCAACCTACCAAAAAAGTGCAAAGCCCCCCCCCCCAAAAACAAGGCAGCTGTGGCTGCTAACTGAGCTCTTCAGTGCTGAAAGGCACAATTTCTTCTTCTACTGTAATGGGTCATCCAAAGTTTTAATGCCAAGTAGACTGATAGTTGAAGGTAACCTCCTATCAAAATATTATTTTGTTTATTCTGCTAACACAAATGTGACCATTCAGGTCTTTTCTCAGTTAATTTCTTCTAATTGTTGTTCAGTAGCTGGTGCAATGTAGTTGTCAATACAAACTCAAGTCTAATCCATAGAAGCAGCTTTTTTGTTTAAGGAAAAGTACTTTTCTCTCCTGTTCAATGGAGTCCACGTTTTGCCAAAGATTAGACAATATGAAGTTTATACAAGTATTTTGTGTGTTGGCTTGCAAGCACAATCTGTAAAATGAATCTTGCAAAAGAGAATTTAAGAAGTTGAAATGTAATCTGTATCTTTCCTGTGGCAAATAGAATAGGTTTGGTTATTCTTTTAGATTTAATATGAGTTTAGAGATAATGAACAGTGAGAATTTGGTAGCTAGAGAGATGCTGTTTACTGCTAGAGGCTAAAATGCACATGGCATAAGTGCTTCCCAAAGTATCCAGTCTGTATGGATGACTTCTGTGGTAGTGGAATACCATTGCCAGAAGTTGGAGGTCATCTTCCAAATCCCTTTAATGCGTGTCCCGACTTCAATGGACATTAGTTGGACAGAGACACTCATTATTAAATGGTTTTAATTGAGGAACCAACACTGAAATATTCTGTTTAATTTCATTTTCTAGGCCTGCTTTTAAAAAATATGTTTTATTTGTTTAATCTGTATGTGTAACTGAGCATGCTTTAATATGTATGGACATTTCACAGTATTTGAGCATTCTGCTGTTATTAGGTACATGCCAGGGAAACCTGTGAAACTCAAAACCTTTTGTAAATTTTAGACAGATTCAGTTTTGTCCTATGCAGCCATTACTTAAAACACTTTTAAAACATCAGTGGCATATTTTTAAACCTGAACTTGTAATTTTTGTTAGTTCTAGCTACAATAATAGTAAATAATGAGTGTGGCTGAGTTTCCCTTTTAGGATTTTTGTACTGCTTATATTTGTCTGAAGAAATATGAGTCACCGTTCTAGTTCTAAAATAAGCCTAAACCTTGATCCCATAAGGAGACTTGGATTCAGTCATCTATTTGAGATTAACTGATCCTCTACAAAATAGTTTATTTTATTTTTCCACTTCAAATGACGGTGTTTTATTGGTCAGTATATGAATTCAGTATAGTTGCAGTTTGCCTGTATACAAATCTTATCAGGAGCCACTTTTAATGAATTTGACTTCACAGGCTGGCCTTTTGCTGTGCTCAGATTGTCGTCTGAAGTCACAGATATGAAAACTGAGCTCCTTGGGTCCACGTAAAGAGAATATTTTTTGAATGCAATTGTAGAAAAATATGGGCCAGTTGGAGAGTTACTGAAACTATGAACTTGCAATTTCTGACAATTTTTTATAATCTTTAGTGGTTTTACCTGTCTTGGGTAGTGTTTTAAAAGCTGTTTCATAGAAAATTGTTTACAGCACTTTGTATCTTTTTTCCTGAATAGCTGTGAATCTTCAGTTGTATGTGCTGTTAGCCATCTTCTGCAGTGAGCTGCATTATCTTGTAAACATTTTGCTTTATTCTGTGAATTTCGGCAGGATGGTGCCAAACAGCTATAATTCAGTTGGCATAGTTTCAAGCAAACTGAATCATACACGACTATGGAGAGCTTTCATTCACGTAAGGATGGGTGGAATTTGTCCACATAATCCCCAGTAATGTAAATCTCCTCCTGCCATAGGTCTCTTACTCCTTTGTCTCAAATGGAGCTCGTATGCCGAGAAAAAGCAGCAAACAAGGACCGTAGTCCTCATAAGCATTCACAGTAGATAAAGGTGCCAACATATTAGTCATCTATAGAGGGAAGCTAGGCTTGTCCTTGAGTTCTTTTCCTAGGATAAATGATGAGATTATTTTGCTTTTCCTTTTCCTTTTCAGAAACTATCTTAGATGATGGACTTTTTAATTCTGTGTAGAGTAAGAACAGTCAAATTCCAGTTTGTACACAATATTCATCAAAGTGAGGAGCTGCACTTGTTATTTGCTTGCAGATCACAGACAAACATCAGAATGCAGCTTTGTTTATAAGGAGTAGCAGACAACATTGAGCTTGGAAAAGTAAACTTGACCCATAACAAAGCTACATGTCTAGTTTTCTAGCTCACTACTATTTGTTGTAAAACTGAACAGTGTGTAAGTTGCCTAACCTTTCAAATGGCATGGTGTAGTTTAAGCCTATGTTTTCTAGTACAATATTTGATCTTGATCTGTTCACTGTGAGCAGCAGTATTTGAAGTCTTTGTGGGCTGCAATTTATATTAAAATGTACAGGGGACGGGAGGAAACATTGTAGGGTTCAGTGGCTGATATGGTAGCTGTCTGATTTAAACCACTGAACAACACAGGAGATGCTTGAGAAATTCTTTATTGTAACTGGAACATAAAATGAGCCTTCTTCCTACATGAGGCAAATCCCAAATCTCTCTGGAACTGTAATTGACTCAGAATGTGATTAATGTAACTTAATTGTCTTGACTGTACATACATCAGGCACATCACCACCATCTGAGTCCAGGGTGCATTGAATCGCTGTCTAATTTCCAAAGGCACTTTAAAGGATGTCATCCTCTTTGTCTAGACACTGACACCTTTTAAGATGAGGAATACAGTGTTCTGCAGGAAGACTGAAGCCCATGTTGCACCTTGTTTATACCAAAGATCTGATCGCTGCCTACAATACATTAGACACATCAGGATGGCAGCTTCATTCATCGGCTCCTATCGGAACTGTCACTTAGAGAAAATTGAAGAGACTGACAAAACCTCCTTCCTTTTTAACCTGAAATGAAAAAAATGTATTAAAAATATTGTCTGCTAATGGACAGCAGCACATGGCAGTAAATTGCAAAGCTGATCTCTGATACAATCTTAAAGAATAAAGCAGAAGTACAGTTGATTCTCATAGTATTTCTTTGTGTAAGCTCAGCCGTAAAGTTTGAAACTGAAAGTAATTTTTCTATAGCTGGTGATTTAGCTGCCTGTCCCTCCCTCTTCCAGGTCATTAAGTAGGTGGTGATGTGTTTTTGTTTTTAATATGTCTGTGGAATAAGAATAGAACAGATTTTAGTCTTTTATCAGTTTGCTCCTGAAATGGAGTATAAATACATTGCTCCGTGAAGTGCAGAATGGTACAGGGATTCAAATAGGTTGGAATGCCAGCATAGGAATTCAAATACATACACATGTATACATTTAAAAGGACATTTGAATTTTGACAGAAAACATTAAAGACACGAAATTCATGGTTACAAGTGAAATGTACCATATGTCCTCCAGCACTTAGACACAAAGAGCACATTAGCAGAGTAATTAAAGGGCACCCTGTTGTGGCTAGGTGGTGGAGGACATATGGTGTATCATGACTAACCATGAATTTTGAAGTTTGTATTGTTTTCAATCATAACCTTGTTCTTTGTATTTAATATACTCTAATTTCTGGGTATTAGTATATGTTTCAGTTGTCTATGATGTCTTAGTTTCTTGTGGCAGAGTTCTGAAGTTGTCAGCCTGATGAATGATTTTTAAGAATCTCCTGTTTTTATCTAAAATGGCTTAAAACATTGGGATGGCAGAACAGTGACTTTTTGATAAAGGGGCATCATGTGTGTAGCTTTCTTCTGTTTCACACTTGTCCTTCCTTTCTACCAGTGTAAAGTACAACATGTGACATGGAGATACTTGGAAAACATATGTTGTTGCAGGCAGATTCTATAGATTCCACCTCCTCTTGAAAACAGAGCAACTTTGCCTCTTCCTCTTTGTCACTCATAGCAAATACAGTACAGACAAAATTCAGCTGAGACTTCTGCTGATGATGTGCAAAGTAAAATAGGATCAGTTTTGCAGGACTTCAGGTGAAAGATATCCCAACTGGAACATAAAAACCCCATGGTTTTATTTGTGTGTTATTCAAGGACCCAGAGTTAAGATGCTTTATTTCTACAGTTGAATTTCTAAATATAGCCATGCTCAGGAAATGGAGGTCTATGATAGAGATATAAAATCTGTGTATAGATAAGTCTTTTGTCTTTAAACAGACATAACTGTCTCAGCAGGAACTATTAGTTGAAACCAGGTGTTTGTCATGTTCTCCTGGAAGTAGCTGATCAGTGTGAGACCAGGCTAAGCTTGGGAAAACCATAGTGAGGTGAGGCAATGAGTACCTGGCTAGAGTTAGGTCTGCCAAGATTTAGGTCTTAGGATGCTAAGATCTGAGACCCTTGAAATTCCTAGGGAATGATAGAGGCACTAAGCAAGTTCAATAGCTATGTTTTTCCTGGACAACAGGTGACATCTATTTTTTTGATGTACATGTAGAAAAACACTGAGCCAATTGTACAAGAAATTCATGTCAGGAGTTAATTTGGCAAATGTCCTTAAACAGCTTCCAAACATAGAGTAAAGCATTATAATTTTTGTCCCATTTATTCCTTAGTATCTCAGAAATTAAAGCTCTTACTTGGGATGTAGGAAGTTGAGATTCTTTTTTTCTGTCCATTGTTTTCCTTTTGGGGATCTTTGAAGTCCCAAGAAAGTAACCTATTTGCAAAACATTTCCACTTTGCATTGCATACTTAAGCTTTCCTAGTGTTAGAGATGTGAGCTGGCCCATAATAATTCTTTCTGTATAGTGTATATCTCTTGTAAAATATATGTACTCCAGGGAGTGGAGTCTGGGAACTCACTAGTAGGCATCAAGCTGGAGGCAGGGAGTTAGTTGTTCTCCTGGAACACAGAAAATACAGATTTGGTTCCCTCAGACTGTTGAGAGCTTTGAATCCAGTGTTTCCTACGCCCAGTGTGAGTAATCCAACTGTTACACTGCTTCATGAGAGCAGGGAATCAGCACCAAGAGTATAGTCCAGTCCAAATTTCCAGATGTCTCCAGGAGGCTTTAGAGAGGTTCAAGTAGTTGTATGCTAAATTCGGATCTTGGAGGTTCAGCTCAGGACACTAATGCCTAACTCCAGAACTTTGAGTTGTCCAGTAGCTTTTGTGTCTCCAAACTTTGGTACTTCAGAAAAATCAATGACTGCAGAGTTGCTCATCACTCTGTTGGGCTTCAGATCCATAAATGGACTGGATTTGAGCTTTAGGACCCAATTCCTTCCTGCTCTGTTTGGACAGAGTTCCTGGCACTCATCACAGCAGAGTGAGCAGCTCACCTGAAAAGATAACCTGAATTTTGGGATGTGAAAGATTTGAATTGAGATCAGTCCGATTGAGATATTGAGCAATCGAGTTAATTGAATGTGTTTGCCCCTCCACAGCGATGTTCAGTCCTTTAATCCATGGAGCAGAAGGTGAAACTTCATTCTTAAGTTCAGTCTTATTTCAGTCTTCACTATTAAAGATGTTGCTAGGTGCCCAATTCCCAAACATGCCTAGTCAGTGCTGCATTAATTGTACAGAAACAAAAGTAGGTGGATATTCTGTATTTCTGAAGCAACAAACAAATTTTCTCTTTGCTTTTGTGCATTTGGTAGCACTGTCGGCTTCATGCTCTGTATCGTGACAAGAATTGAACTAGCAGAAGTTTTCCAACTGTTCTGTTGCCACTCATCTAGTTACCTGTTCTGTTTCCTTTTCTTCTATGTGATTGGGTGTTGAGCTCACTATCTTAAATAGAAAAATGTTTCATTTAGCTGAGGGGTACTTTTTGTAGAAATTAAACACTGGCCTGGGTGTAGAACAATTATAGTCTCTTATATCTGGGTAATTCAACATAGCCAACTGTAACTTTTTAACTAGGTTTGCCTTCAGAGCATTGCCAGGTGAGAGTCTGAATTCAGACAAGTGTCCAGCTCTCCTTGGCATTTTCTTTTAATATCTGTGAGAGTTTATTTTCAGCTTGTTATGCTGTTAGCCTTACATTCTCCATTGCTGTTAGTAGAAGTTTTACAGGAAGAGTTTCATTTCTGAAGGGTTGTTTTACAAATTACCTATGATACAACAAAAATTTTCTCAGTTGCCAATTTTATCTTCAGGGTCAATAGAAATGGTTGTGGCTAAACAGAATCATGTAGATTTTAAACAAGAGGAGGCTTTTCTTGGTCTTTATGATGTCTTGGATTGTTTTTTTGAGTTTTTCTAGACAAAAATTAAAATTTGGACTGGACTTGAAGTCAGTTATTTCTGTGTGTGCAGCATCATCATGTTTCTATCTGAACAGAGTGTGTCTTGAAGGGAGAAGAATTATATGGGAACTTCTTCATGAAACATTCTAAAAATGTGAGAGATGGGTTTTTCTAAACCTTTTTTTTTCTTCCCCACAAGGCTACACTGTCTAAAAATTCCCATCTTTATGATGGATTTGTGGTGAGAAATTTCATATCCCAGAGACTGCCACTTAAAAATGGGGCAGATGCTGCTTCAAATACTTCGTTGGCTTTATCACAGCGGGGTACTTGAACCAGGGACTGTTCTACTGTGTGCAAAACCACCCATTGCCAGGCTCTTGATTTGTTTGGGGTTTTTGGGGGAGAGCTTTTCACAGAGATTTGCTGGAGAGGTTTTTATTTTTTAATAGGTATGTATTTGGTGGGAGTGTGACTTAAGTCTCTGTGTTTTCTAGCCATTGAGCAGTGAGCTTCTCATTGTTGATCCGTCACCCTACCTCTATTTTCTGTGAAAAATAGTTTTGAAACATTTTGGCTCATCTGTAGATNTCATGCCAGGCTGTACTTGAACAGAGACACTGTGGCATCAGGTGTTGCCTTATTGTCTTCCTCCTGTTTTTTTGTCCCCTAACACCCAATTACACCTCTACTTAGTTTCTGGAAATTATTTTGCTGACTTTCATTTTTTAACAGAAAGTTAGGAGTAAACTGTAGTATTCTATAGCAAACTAGGCAGTTATTAATTTTTAAATTATCTGTGTAGTTAACAAACTTAACACATAAAACCAGAAAAACTGACATAGAAAACTTCAGGGAAAATGATATGTAAAAAGCAGCTCCCTGTTGAACATTCAAGGCAGTGGTCAAGACTATGCTAGTTGCCTATGCAGAAGTAAAGCACGAGGATAACTTCAGGATAACCCTTTGGTTTAATAAGTAAATATGGTGATGGTCTTCAATGTTTCATCTTTGGGATTTAATCAAGGACATAAATAATGTTTTCTTTAGAAAAGCTTATTTTAGAAGCTACATTTTTGCTTTATGAAGTACACTTTTTATTCCTTCTACTTAACGTGGAAAATAGTTATGGGGTTAAATCAGAATCTTTTGGGAAAACAAATCTTGCTGAAATGACACCCAAGCCTACTTTCTTCTTCTCTCATTGATAGTGATGGCTATTAATAAGTATGGCAAATTACATCACGAATTCTGATGCCAACTTTACCATTTTCCTGATCTCCATTTAAGGATGCATAAAAAATATTTCCATTTAGTAATGAGATGTGATGGGGGAAAAAAAAGTTCCTTTGTTAGATTGTTATCACCGGAAGTTACAAAAAACCATTACTGTAAGTATTTATCTTTAATTTTATTACTTTCTTTGTAATTATTCAATGGTGGTATTCAACCTACTTGCAAATGCAAGGCAATGCATGTCAGAAGATTCAAACCTTTCACACAAAAGTTATTTTTTTTTCCCTACTGCTGTTCCATTTAAATCAATGCCTGAAAGTTACTTTTAAGTCCTTTGTATCCTTGGGAGTATTTACGTTAGCTGTCAGGGAATCACCAACATTAAAGAAGCAAAATAACTCCTGCTTTGAACTGAATCCTAAAAATCCAACAGAAACTTTACAATTGCTGTGAAGCATTCAAATACAATTGTTTAATGAAGATGTTAGCAAGCTATGTTTTTGAAGCAGCATGTCACTTGAACATCACTCTTCTCAAGACAGCTGTTATTATAAAAAGGAAAAAAAAAAGCACTAAATCAAAGTCTATCTGGCAATTTACAGGTCTATAGAAATTGAGGACAGTGGCCCAAGTTTTGAAGCTCAGGTGTCTGGGATATATTCTGTAGCATTAAAAGGATGGATCTGATCCCAGGTATCGTAGAGAAGCTGCACTGGGGCACTGTGAAGGATATCAAGCCTCATCTGCTGGCAGGAGTCCAAGTGATCTGCCCTCTCACAGGGGTCTCTGATTTGTAACTAGGGTTCAGGGTGCTCCCAGTGAGGATGAACATCTGGACACTTCGCTTGCACTTTGGGCTGCTGACTTTCTTGCTTACGTGCACTGTGAAAGCCAGAGTGGACAAAGTGTTTATACACAACTAGTCCTAACTGTCCTGTAGTACAGGGCTATCATCCTGCTATCAGTTGTTATGTATCTCATATGTTCGTATTTCTTTAATTTTTATAGTTACCAAAATAGGAATCATTGTTGGGAGGATATAGATAGACATATTTAACACTGGAGGGAATATAGGAACTTCCACAATGTTCAGTAAATGAAGCTCAAACTCAGGGTTTGTTATCTATAGGACTCTGATAATATTTGCAGATATACAGTAAAAGGATTTGGAAATTGTTTATGTTGAATATTGAAGATATAGACAGCATTTAAGAAAGCTATGAGTGAATCCTGGCAGCATTGAATCTCAATTTCAACCTAACATTGAATTTTTTCCCCTCAAAGTCCAAATAGTAGTATTTAGCTCTAAATATTAATTTCATTGCATATATTTAGGAAGCAAGTCACATATCAGATACTGTAAGTGAGCAATGATGATAAAATATTGGAATAACACTGATATACGATTTTATTTATTACAAAACCCCAACCATGTGTTTATAGAATGTTTTCTTCTTTAAAGGTTAGGGGAATAGAAGCTGGGATTTTTTTATTTTTTTTTTTCCTGCTCCTTGATGAGTGTTAGTGAAGCATATTTGCTAACACAGTTGGACATACAATATATTTCAGTGTTTATGGTACCTTATGCTATGGTACTCCTGGTACAGTAACTTATGGCATTTTATTTAATATTTGTGAAGTTTTCTGATTGCTTCCCAGATAATTTATTTTTATTGGCAGCTAGCTTGGTGCACTTGTGTGGAAATGGAGCTGAAGCAGGATGGCTTTTTACATCTATAGATTTTCCAAAGTGCTTAAAAATAACATATTGTTCAGTTGCTTTTTGCTAATAGACATGCCTTTAAGTTGGAAAGTTGGAAAATTCTGGTCTAGAATCATTGTTGGTTTTATCCTGATTTCAAAGAACATAAGATACCATAGAAACTTCCTTATGTAGAAATTTTAATCTTTTGTGTAATGTTCCAACAGTCCTTTTCAGTCCATCTGCATGGTTCTGAAACAACTCTTTCTTCTGTTTAAACCATGCAGGCTGGGCATAACACAAGATATATGTTCTTTCTTGCTGTGTATTGATAAAATGCTTCTTGGTTATCTTTCTGTCTTGTGTTTATATGCATCAGTTTGTCTTTTTGTACACTTCTCTCCTAGAGTCCCTATTTGCTGCCAAGTAGTTGCATATCCCAGAGTCATCAGCAGCTCTGGTTTTTGTAGAACCTTAAACAGTTAAAATCAAATATGAAGAACACTGGGTTGTTTTTGGTTTGTTTTGTTTTTTCCTGTTGTGTCTTATTTGATGATGATAAAGGGAGATGACTTCTCAAATACAGACAATATGTAAGGTCCTTTGGCACACTCAAAATGCCACGGTTATCCCTATGTTAATTTTAAATATCCCTCTTTTAAATTAGAAAATACTTGGAGCAGTGCAAATAGGAATAATAAGATTTTCCTTAAACTGAGAGCACACTATAAAGGTGTAAAGCATAGCCCAGCCTTTTTTCTTTGGCAGATGTTTTGCTGTTTCATCACTGCTTTTAATTAAACAGCATGTGTCTGGCTATTGTATTTTATACTGTCCAGTCACGTATACGGGTCACTTCTTAAACTCCTTCACCCCTTGAGTAGCAGATGGTTTGAAAAGGAAGCCTTAGTGCAACACAATCCAACATCTCACTGCTTTCATTGTTCAGAGCTCTGCCCTTGTTTCTCATGGTGTGCTCCCTGGTGCTCCACCCAGCCAACTTTTAATTTGCTCAAATGGAACCATTCCTCTTGCTTGTCTTGGGAAACTATCAGAAACCACATCAGAAACTATATCAAACTAGCTCAGCTCTGTACTAAGATATTGCTTAATTAAAAAACAAATTTCAAGTTGTTATTCTATTTTTCTTTCACTATGAAACAAGAGATTCTTTAGTAATGCTAAATTTTATTTCTTACATTCCAAGTAATTAGTAAGATTCCTAGTGAGTCTCAAGAGAGATGGAAGAGGGTAAATATATGTGAACAAACAAGGGAAGGTAAAAAAGGGGAAGCAAACTAGTAATCTCAAAAGCAATAAAATGGGTCTCTTGGAGACAGTGGGTTAAATGTTGGAACAGAGGGGTATCTTATATGTTTCTGTCATTCCAAATATACTTTAAATGCCAAAATAATCTCCTCTTCTATCTTTACAAATCGATTTAAATTTGTTAGTCAAAGACTGTAATGAAATGACTCAAACCATAGTCTTGTTCCACTAAGCAGTTTGCTACAGCGTCTTTTATTAATTATATTCAGACTGCAAGAACTGTCAGAATGTTAAAATTCCTAAGGATAGTTTGCCAACATCTATCACTGGATTAGAAACAGCTCTGCAAAACCTTCAGCAAAGCAGATAATATGCCATCATAAAATCAATAAAACTAAGCATTGTCAGCATAGTGCTGACAGTTCCAGCTAAAACAATTTATAATTTTTAAAGAAGATATATTGTAAATAAAAGAGGCTATTTTCTCTTGGTCCTTCTTGAAACAAGCAGCCAGGAAACAGATACCACAAGTACATAGTTTTCTAATGTTTTTTTGTATGTCAGGCCTTCTTGGCTTCTTTCTCTTTACCCAAATATTCACTAGCACAGTTTTCCAAGTTGGATGGATAGAGCTTATCTTTCGTGAATGGTGCAGCAAGCTATACTGATCACCTTGCTAATTACATTGGCTGTACACAACAGAGAATACAAGGGCATGTTTCTTCTCCTTCACTGGAATAACTTCTAGGAGGACTGAGAAATACCAGGGGAATAAAACAATATCTATGCTCATAACAATGCAGAAGGTGCTACTCTGCTAGACACTGTAAGACACTGTGGTCATCTAGTATTGCTTCTCACAGGGAATAGATTTTACAGATTTTAGAGTAATACTCTCAAATTCTGTGCTGAGCCCAAAACGTTGGTCTTGGAGAGGCATAATAACCTAGAAAGACTTTGAATCTTGATTTACAGATGTCAGATAATAAAGGGGGAATGACTGAATTATGATTTTATTTTTTTATTGGTCAATAATCACATTTGAAAACACCCAACTTTTTCCTAGTTTGAATTGCTTTAGTTTCAGCTTTCAATCTCATCCTTTTGCAGCCTTTATTTAGCTGAAAGAATCAGAATGGTTTGAGCTGGAAGAAACCTTAAACCTTAAATCTAATTCCAAGCCCTCTGTCCTGGTCCGGTACACCCTCCATTAGCTCAGGTTACCCAAAGCCCAAAGTTGAACACTGCCAGTAAGGGGCCATCCAACAGCTTCTCTGGGCAGCCTGTTCCAGTGTCTCACCACTCTCATAGTGAAGAATTTTTTCCTTGTGTCTAATCTAAATCTACCCTATTTTAGCTTAAACCCATAACCCCTTGTCTTATCACTGAACTGCCTGACAAAGAGCCTGATAAATGTCCAGCTTTCAGGTAGTGAAAGGCTGCAATAAGGTATGAACACTGTCTTCTAAATGGGGCACTATAACTCCTAGCCCCATTTTTGGTAAATTAAACAGACTGGTTGTGGGTTTTTTTGTTTGGTTTTATTTTCAGACATGTCTAACCGCAGCTACTGTAGGCCATGTAGACCTAGCTACCTGTGTATGTGGGCAAACCAGCTCGGGTACTGTGGTAATGTGACTGGTGGGACAGTCCTTGTGAGCTCCTGGGCTCTCCCACACAGCTGGATAGCTCTGTGGGCTTTTGTTGCTGCCTGACCATGGCCAGGCTATTTACCAGCATGCCAAGTTTAAAGGCCATCTCTGTTAATTGTTGGCAATGACTGTGCCATAGCCAGGCCCTTTCAGTGAGAGGCACGTGCATCTCTTCTGGACTTCTTAATTCTTTCCATTTGTACTTTGAAAGGCAGCAGTCAAAACTTACTTTTTCCTGGTGGTGAAGCCTTTGACTCATTAAACACATGTGATCTGTATTATTTTTTTTTCCTTCTCTTTTGAAGGGAAGGTGGATCTTGCTACCACAGTTCTTTTATCCTGGTCAGTGTCTCGTCACTCTAGAATACAATAATTGTTGTGTGATTTACTGTTTCTTCTTAGGTCTAGGATCTTGCTTTAATTATTAAAAACCACACTTGTGTCGTGCAAATTGATATTTAAAAAATCAGAGTTTTGAGCTAGGTGGGCCTCTGACCTAATGCAATATGATATACATTTTAGTATATGTGCCAGTGATTTCTACATATTGTTCTCCAAGTTTGGTGTCCCCTGCAAATGTTACCAGGTATATTACTACTTTTTCCTGTAGTTTATTGTTAAAGCTTCCAAAAAAAAAGAGTAAATTTCTGTGGGGCCTACACTAGAAATATTTCATGGAATGATTCTTCACATATAGAAACTTTTCTGGCTCCATCAATATAGTGAATTTAATTAAAGAAGATGGAGATTCATGGCAATGGTATAGTGTTGTTTTAATTCCAAATATTATGTGAGAGGAAACCAAATACTTTGTAAAACCTCAAGAGAAGTATGTTGATTTGAGTGCTTGTGTTAGCCCCATGAAGGACATCTCCTCACACCAGCATATACCTAGCTACCAGCAGAAGTGAAACCAGTACAACTGCTTCCATGTGGTGCTGTCTCTAATTCATAGCTTTCTTGAGAGGTGGGATTTATTCTGCATGAGGTCAGTACTTCAAGTACTTTAATAGATCTCTTTAGCCCTATTGCTAACCTCAGGGATCTTGTCTTAGATGGCAGAGCAATGTTATGTGTAGATACCATTTTATGAAACTACTCTTATTTCTTTGAAATTACATCTGCTCTGTAAATCATATTGTCCACTGTTAATTATCATAGTGTTTTCTTCCTGGTTTTGCATCTCTCCTATATGTTTAGATGTGGATATTGCATGACAAGTAAAGGCTGGTTGTTTGAATTTTTTGCACTTCAACTCTTTTCATAATATTGCATGGCAAGTAAAGGCTGGTTGTTTGAATTTTTTGCACTTCAACTCTTTTCATAATACTTTTCCCGATTTCATTTTATATATATCCTCAGAACTTATTCCTGCTCATTATTAGTGATTGGATGCAATTTTGGATGAACCTTCAGTCTGTTCATACTTACCAGTTCTTACACAAACATTTACTTTCTTGCATCTTTCTCCTGTAATTCATGTCATTGGGTATTTGGCCCATCTGTAAGACTAAATATTTGCAAATGTATTACACCTTGAAGATTCATCCAGATTTTAGAAAGTGTGATGAGTCAGTGAGAAATCCATGCTCTTGTTTAGATTTTGACTGTAACTGTGTGGAGATGTAATCATCTTCTGCAACTTATAGGCTTGTTTTTCAAAGCATCTTTGAATAAACAGTTGGGAGCAATTATTTGCCAAACTGTAATTAAAAGGAAATAGACTCCTTCTGAGAAATGTAAACAGTGTGCTAAAGATAAAAAAATAGGGTCCTTAAACTGATCAATCTTGAACCCAAAACAGGACTTGAGTCTGCAAAGAATTTAATTGCTGTGGTGAACCCCATACTATGGATTTAGCATCCTGTGGTAACATGTTCAGTTTCTATGCATTTGCCAAGAAATTCATGGAATTTTCTGTCCTCAGCTGTGTCAGCTCCCTGTTGCTTGTTAACATACTTTGCCAGGAAATTCATGGCATTTTTAGGTCTTCAGCTGTGTATTAATCAACTCCCTGTTGCTTGTTAATGTACCTTCTTTTTCCTATCTCTGATGAATTATTTTTTTCTGTTAGAAATAAAATTTGAAAGCAAAATCTTGGCTTTCCCAAAACTAAGCTCAAACCATAATTGGTTGTAAAAGCAAAGCAATACTTGATGCTATGGATTTCTTCTAACACTCCCTCAGAAATTTGCAGAAGCTGTTATGTTGAATCTGGGAACTGTGGGTCTATATTTTCACACTGAATCACCATCTTTTCCAGCTGTTTTATCTGATCTTAATTCTTTGTTGTCAGCTTCCAGTAGATATATGTATTTTCATTCACCTCAGAAACCCCATCCAATGCAAGAAGTTGAAGCAGGGACAGGTCGGCAGGAATAATAGAGAATCTCACCAAGCAGGCAGGGTTGGGATTAGGACAGCCGGTGCCTATCTAGTGCTGAATCTCATAGAGGAACATAAAGGGCAGCAAGAAAAACTACTATAGGTGTATCATCAGTGGAAAGACTACGGAAAGTGTGGGCTTGCTGTTGAATGGAGGGGTGCATCTGGTGATGAAGACATAGAAAAGACTGAGGAACTCAATGCCGCCACCTTCTCAGCCTTTGCTTTTAGGACTATCTTTATGGAATTGGAACTCCCTGAAATAGTGAGAGTCTGGAGAAAGCAATGCTTGTCCTGTACAGGAGAACAGGTTAGGGAACAAACTCAGAGTCTGTGGGACCTGGTAGAATACAACCCAACTGCTGAGGGTGCTGATGGATATTAGAAAGCTGCCCTTAATTTGCTTTTAAAGGTTGTGATGATTAAAAGAGATTCTCAAGGACTGGGAGAAAGCAAATATCATTTCTGTCCCCAAGAAAAGAGCATCCAGGGGACTACAGGCTAGTCAGCCTTACCTCAGTCCCTGGGAAGCTGAAAGAGCAAATCTTTTTGGAAACCATTTCCAGACGCGTGAAGTACATCAAAGCATTTGGGATTAGTCAGCATGGATTTACTAAGGGGCAATCATGCCTGAGCAGTCCGATAGCCCGAGATGATTAGCTCTGTGGATTAGATGAAAGCAGTGAATGTTGCTGCTCTTTTCTTTAGCAAGGCTTTCAACACCATCTCTAGTAACATTCAAAAAATGGAGAACTATGGGCTAATTCCCCTGGAGGCCAGTTGCATGTGGAAGACCCCTGGGGTTGACGTGGGCCAGCACTGGGTTTTTTTTGTTAGTGACCTGGATGCCGGAGCAAAGTGCACCCTCAGGAAGTTGGCAAGGGATACAAAACTGGGGGATGTCACTAATAGGCCAGATAGTTGCTCTGCCATCCAAGGGGACCTTGACAGGCTGGATAAATGGGTTGACATGTGTCTTGTGAAGTTCTGCAAAGGGATATGCAAAATCTCATACCTGTGTATGCACAACCCCATGCACTGGTACAGACTAGAGGGGATTGGCTGGAAAGCAGCTTAGCAGAGAAGGATCTGGGGTTTTCTGTGGACAGTGACTGAACACAAACCTGAAATGTGCTATTGTGGCCAAGGTGTCCAACAGCATCCTAGGCTGCGTTGTGATGAGTGTTACTGTAAGGATGAGGGAAGTGATTCTTCTCCTCTGTTCAGCACTGGTGAGGCACAGCTGGGATGCTGTGCCAAATTCTGGCCTTCCCAGTAAAAGGCAAATGTGGACAGCTTGTTCTCAAAAAGATGATTAAAGGACTGGATCATCTCTCATATGAGAAGAGGCTGATATAACTGGCACTTCTTGGTGGGGAGAAAACACTCAAGAGGGTCTTATCATCTATAAATACCTGATGTCAGAGACTAGAGAAGATAGAGCCAGGTTTTTCCCATTGGTGCTGAGTAACAGGACAAGAGGGTAAGGGGCACAAATGAAAATTCAGGAAATTCAGTTTAAATGTTGTTTGGTTTTGGTTGTTTCTTTGGTTGTTTTTTTTTAGTGCTAAAGGTGGTCAAACACTGAAACGTTGCCCAGAGAGGTTGTAGAGTCTGTTCTTGGAGGTATTTAAGCTCCACTGGACATACTCCTGAAAAACCTGCACTAGCTGACTGTTCTGAGGAGGAGGTGGGACTAGACAATCTCCAGAGGTCCCTTCCAACCTCAACCATTCTGTGTCTCTTTAAAATCTAGGAAGAAAAATGAATGAGAACGAGCAGAAGATTTTCTTGGTTAGACTAACAGCTTGCTGTTTAACTTAAAATATGTACAGTCAATTTTCTCTGAATCATTTTTATAATTATTTTGATATATTTTTTCATGTATTATCATTTTGAAATATTGGCTCATTCAGAGAAAAATTTTTGTTTTAAAAAAAGTGTCTTTTTGTTATATTTCCAGGATGTGTAATGAAAACATGACAAAGAAAATTTGCCTATGTAGCTTTTTAATGTCTTATATTTTCCTGCACTGTGAAAGCAATCTAATTATTTTATAAAGAAATATCCATCAATAAGTTATTTTTTCTGACTAAAACTGTCAAGCACCTATAAACTGTTTCTCCACATTTAATTTTTAATAACATTTATCTCCACATTTAATTGTTTTATTTTATCTTATGCGTTTAACATGAATGCTGGGCTTTACAGATCTTTTTAAATCAAATGCACTAACATTGTGTAATTAAAAATTGAGACATTTTTCTAGGCATGCTTTGGATTAAATTTTAATGACAGAAGTTTCTGAGGGTTATTTAGGAAACTTCTGACTGGAAATGCAGCTGACCACAGAAGTTACTAGATAAGAACAGGTGGAGTTTCAGGCTGGGTTTCTCTGTAGGCCAAACCTATTTCAGAGGTTCTTTTTGTCTTTATTTATATATTTCAAAAAGTGTCTAGATCACTGATTTGTTTAGAGTCTAGTCCTAAAAACAGATGGAGGAAGGATGTGGTTGAAACATGTTAATTTGGCCAAACAGCCTGACAACTTAAGTCATGGATCACACTTTTCCATTAATTTCTTTTTTTTTTTTCCCTGCAAACTGTATGACTCTGTGTGCATTAGTGTCTTGGTATTCTGATCTGAAGAAGAAAAAAAAATGTATTCCAATTATTCATTTTTACTGATGTGCAGAAATCCATCATCCAAGCTCAAGTCTTCAATTTGTTAGCTATGTTGAATCAAAGCGACCATGAAAAGTGCTTGCCGATGGTCAAGCCTCATTAAAGTGAGGAGGTTTAGCACCCCGTGTAATGGCACCCTTTATTCAGTGAATGGCTCTTTTTCCATTTATTTTTATATTCTTGTTTCTAGCTGTCAGGTGGCTGTAAAACTGCTTGAATTTCCTCCTGTAACACAATTCTCCTCGCTTCAGATGAAAATTGAGATTGTTTTTTTTAATTTTTTTAACCTCAAAATCATGGAAAATATGTGAATTCAGTATTTTTACTTTCTGACTGGGAAACATGAGATTAAAGGTATACACCCTCTTTGGTAACCATTCAAGATAAAAAAAATTTCTGCATTGTCCTATTCAGATAGAAGTTACTGGTAGTTTTCCTTTTGATGTTTCTGATTTTTTCTGATAAACTTCATTCTAAAAAAGAACAGAAACCTAAGTCCTTTTCAGTTAATAATTAGGTTGTTACAGATATTATTACTGACTGTATAATTGAAGCCATGTCAAAAACTGATAAGAAATCTATTTGACCAACAGAGAATTCCCCTTGCTCTCCCCTCCACAGCCTTCTCTCTTGTGAAGAAGAAAAGCCATTCAGGGCATTCTTTTTTTTTTTAATAGTTTATTCATCTATTTATGAACTCTAAATGTCATTGCTTGGAGGGACAGCTTTAGAATCTGGTGTATTTGGTTTACATACATCGATATTTTAAGTTTTTGCAGTACTTTGGCGTGGGGGATGAGTGCATGTTTGGTAAGATTGGAGATAACAGTATTTACTAATCATAGGCTTATAGAAATCAATTTTCAAAATTTTGTTTATAAGGTGGAATTGTTTATATTGCTATGAATCACTGTTGTACTGTGTGAATTTACATTGCACAAGACCGTACCATGGAAGAAATCTTTGGAGAGAGAGGTTAGTGGAAGGAGGACTTTCTTTCTGACTTAGATTGTATGATATTCTCTTCTGTTACATGAGTGAATTGATTTCTGTATTCTTGGGGTGTAGATGATATTTCTAAAAGTATTGCCCTGCCCCATGTTTATTTCAGGTCTTCAGGAATGTGTCAAATATATGAATATCCTAAACCCATGGAACTACTGTCTTCTCCAGTTGTTAAACACAACCACGAGGTCCATAATCATTGTTTCCAGGAAAACACTGATAAAAGAAAGATGAGCACTAGCATATACCATTATTACTGGTTGTTATTATTCATATCTGCAAGTCTTCTGAGGTTGTGAAGGTGACCTAGGTGGGATTGTAGTAATTTTTGGAGCATATTAATGTGGAGTATTACTATCTGTATTCTTTTTCCGGGTCACTGTCTAAGCCATTCCAAATACCTTCAGAATGTCTGGATTTGCCTACTAATTAGTCTGAATCAGATATTCATCTATGTTGATGGGATTGGTTGAAGATCTGATTAACCTTCAAGTGGCTCAGTGACTAAATACAGGTTCTTGTCTAGCTGATGGGATAATTTCCCTGCTATATATATTTCTTTTTTCCTCCAACAGAAAATTATTCCAAAGAAATGCCCAGTCTGAGTCTTCTATGAGCTTAGTTGGGCACAAGATAAAAATCTAAAGTAAAGCAAAACTATTATTTTTTAGTAGAGGAAAGAATAGACCATGTTATAAAACAAAAATGCAACTTTTGAGAAAAAAGATGAAGCTATGAAAATGCTGCAGCTTTTTTCATGTCTTATTGTTTTAAACCTGTTACTATGGTTCACTAAAATTCATCTTTGAGAGACTTAAGATCATATTGAAATAGAAAGCAACCTATATGGAAGTAAAAGCAAGTTTACCCATGGTGTGTGGTGATAGCAGGCCAGTTCCAGTAACTGTGACTTCTTAAAGGGCCAGTTGCTGTGTAACAGGTGGAACTTTCAGTAAAATCCATGCCCAAGGTTACTGGAGTGTTCTGTTAAAATATGCAAAATTTAAAAAATACAGTAAGGATGAGCATAAGTTCTCCTGTATTTTCCCAAACATACAAGTGTGAGTTTTATGAAACTTAACAAAACCCAAGTAACGATACACAATTTGTTCAATAAAATCATTACAAATATTGCAGTAGTATAGCAGCAACATGCACTTATCAAGCAAATGTTCCTAAAACAATAAGCTGCTTTCAATAAATGAGTCTTTAATATCTCTAAGCATTAGAATATTTAATTTCAATTTTGGTGTTGTGATGGGGAAAGTAAATTAACTTGTGAAATTAATCATTTTATTTTTAATGAAAACGTATAAATACAGAAGCAATTCTCTATCTATAATGTGACTTGAGGGGATGATGATTTATATTAAAAATACTATTCTGCTGGAATTTCTGCTACTATTTGAGATAATTTAATTTGTGTCATTTGCATATGAAAATATGCATTGAACTAGCAGCAAAATAACCTTTACACAATTCTATAATAGCATGAAATACAGTACATTACACTTTCAGTTATTAAGAACAGAAATACTCCATCTAATTTTGCAAAGAATATACTTCACATATTTTAACAACTTTTTTAAAACTAAGCCATCAGAGCTTGTATTAGATCTTTGCAATTTGTCTTGCTATGCTACCAGCCAGAGATCTGAATTCACTGAAGGTATTTTCAGTTATTGTATTGTGTAGCTTTTTCTTTTTAACTAGCCTCCTGAGACAGAAATGCATCCTGTTGTTTTGTACACTTTTCAGTAAGGTCATCTTCACAACAACTCAAATAGTCTACTAGAGATGGACGTGCTAGTGTGGCTTGAAACTGTGTGTTGTACTCCTATTGAATAGGCATTTTCTCTAACAGCTTTTCACTGCCGTATGAATATCTTGCTAATAAATCAACAAGCAGCATTCTTCATTAATACTTGGTCTATTACTATTATTGAGGACACTCATCAATAGCTGATTAGTACCATTAGCTTCAGAAAAGATGGGCTCTGTTTCTTTTTCATCTTTATTTTACCTTGACAAGTGGTACAGTCCTTGTGGTAAAAAGAGTGTGAGATTTCTCTTGGAGTGGGCCAGGATGCAGAGCATATAAAAAATACGCTGCTGATAACACCAAGGAATGATTTTTCCTGTTTGATCCTTTGATGATTTGGGCATGTTGTGTAGATTCCTAGAGAGTAAGTAGGAGTTCTGATGAACCTGGGAGAAACTTAAATTTCTAATATAATGTGTGAGATTTTTAAGTGTATTTCACTCTGCGGTTTCATCACTGGTGGATTAAGCAAATGATTCTGAGTCATGTGAAAAGCGCACTGGTACTCCAGCCAAAGTGCTGTTTTCCCCTCTCCATTTAAAAATATTATATTCCCATAGCCAGTTTCTCCAATGATTCCACAATTAGATTTTTTTTTTTTGTCAAGTCTGTACCCTCATAAGAGAACCCAAATTTCCAATGTA
Source organism: Heliornis fulica (assembly GCA_013399135.1). Classification (NCBI taxonomy): domain Eukaryota; kingdom Metazoa; phylum Chordata; class Aves; order Gruiformes; family Heliornithidae; genus Heliornis; species Heliornis fulica. The sequence goes on along the minus strand of VXBZ01003680.1, from coordinate 1,286,173 downwards.
GGCGCCAATGCTACACTGACTGGATCTTCCCCTCTCGTATTCAGAAAGCCGCCATAAGTTTCTAACTCCCCTCATGTCTGTCATTCAGGCCTTCCCCACCGAGTTTATTAAAAGCACCCACTTTTCAAGAAGTTGGCACTCTCCTCCTGTATTTACAGAAAATTTCCCTAAGCATTTGGCCTACATCTTAATTGGCTTCTGGAAGGTTGTTTTTTTAACATATATCTTTCTGAGGTACTACAGCAGCGTCTCTTCCTTAGTGACAGCAGTGAAATTTTGGTGAAGGCCCAGAAGCAGCCGCGTGAGATGAGGAATATCTTCCTGCTCCTCTGGCTCTGTGTGTGACTATCACAGGATGTGTAGCCCAAAGCAGCAGAGGAAAAACTTCCTCCTCATTTAACCCCACTGTCCTTTGTCTGTGAGGACTGGCAAGCAGCACAAATCTCTGCTGAACCCATGGAGTGAGGTTTTGCTGCCATCACCGACTTCCCAAAATAGCTGTGGGTTCCCGTGTGAAGCCTTGGTCACTGTCCCCTCTTTGCAGTAACATTTTTATTTTATCTTTCAGATACCTCCAAAACCCACCCCAAAACACCCGTTCTTTTCTTGTAAGTTCTCTTTTTCCCCTCTGCATCCTTTATAATCTTGAGCAGCTCCACTCCTTTTCACACTGCTCTAGGTTTGCTTGTGATATTCAGTATATGTGATCTCCTCCCCTGAGGAGAGTGCCAAGTATTTGGTCTTCTCAGAGGGCCACCAATCTCTATTGCCTTGCAAGGCTGCCCAGCACTATGATTGGAAATAGAGCTTTATGCATGATTTGTTTATTTCCTGATTTTCTACTTTTCTGTTCTGCTTCTTTTGTAAATTATATCCATTATATCTTTTGGAAACTAAATATAGATACACTTAAAAACTATTTGTTTTAAGACAACCTTAGTGTTTCATTCTGAATAAGCCTAACCAAAGTTTTCCTTCCATGATAATTCTTCTGTATTTATATTTTCCTTCTGGATGAAATCTTTTTTTTTTAATTCTCAAGATGATTTTTTTAACATAAGCCCTATTACAGTCCAACTGTAAATAAAAATTGTACAGTTCTGAGTGCCTCATAATTGTTTATTAAGGCAGCAAGTCCAATCTGCTTTGTGTTCTCTGTATTCTTAAATTCTTCTACACAGAAGAATGAAGAATAGTGCTCAAGAAAGAGACAACATAAACTCTTTTTTAAAGTGATCTTGAAAGGCTGAACAGACAAGTATGCAGATCAAATATAATTACAAGGAAAAGTATATTTTCTTTTTTTTTCTCCTCTCCCACTATAAAGTGCAAGAGGAGACATGCTAGCTCTACTCTGATGCTGATCTTAAAGAAGGGTTTAATTCTGTGGCACAGTTAGCTTACCTCTGCAAAGAGAAGTGGATCACAAAGCCTTCTCCTTTGTCAGCATTTGACAGCCAAGAAATGAAAATAAAAGATCTATTAAAAGTCTAATTAGTTGGATTTTCCTGTACTTTTTCAGAACAGACACAAAAACCAAAATATGCATTACCTTTTTCAAAAACTATCACAAATGGGTTAGTCTTTTAAAAATAAAAGTGAAAGTGCCATCATGTATATTTACTGATAGAAGGAACTAGTCTTTCAGGGCATGAGTAATATAGTTCTCTGTGGGATCTATGCTATCTACTGTTTTAGACAGTAAAGGAAACCTTTTAAAAATAAATACTTTGTTCAAAAAAACCCAAATAAAATCTTTTTTAGGTCGATAAGGTCAGAGTAACTGTGATACCCCCTTAAGAGTGACTTGTATCAATTTTAAAGGTTTATTATAAGTAAGGTCGAAAAATTCCCCGTGAAAGGACCAAAAGGAGAGAAAAACCTCTTAACTAGCATTGGTATGTCTCTAGTAAACTCTAAACTAGCCTGAAAAGCTGAGGTTAGAAATCAGAAGAGTCTGATAAGGAAGTGTGACTTTATAGCCAGTCACAGTTACCACCCTTTGAGAAAACTCTGGGGATTCAGCTGCCCCTTGTATTGGCACCTGCTTGTGACTTTAGACATTCTCTAGGCAGAAGACTTTCTGGATACACTTAGCAGGTGGTCTTTGGAGGACCCATGATGTCCTCAAGCCTCCTCTGTAGAGAGCTGAGAAATCAAATAATTGCTCTCTGAGGTGTCCTTCCCCTTGATGTTCATTGCCTGATAGACCAGCACTGCAGTTTCACAGATCTATTGGTCTGAGCCTCTCAAGCTCCACATGTGTGCATGTAACTGCCAAATCCAACACCTGAGAGGGTTTTTTTTTTAATAAAAAAAAGGCTCTCCTTTTCTTTCTTCTTCATGCCTCAGGTATAACATTTCCTTCTCATCTAAGTCGTATGGATTTCTGTAAGATGTGTTTTGTTTTAATACTTATTGTGACTCTCTTTTGTGCATTGATCTATGTATCTTTGTGTGGTTTGGAATCATTGTGATTAGCAGATTTCCTGAGGACAAAAACCGAAATCCAGGTTTATGTACCAGAATTGTAGACTTGGCCTCCAGAGTGTAAGCACATAAATCTGTTACCTGAATCACAACAGGGTCCAGAGATCTCACCGTAAGAGTAAGTCAACTTTTTGTGAGATCCTATGTGGTCAGATTAGGGAAAGTGGGTCCTCGGTCAAAAATGTATTAAAAAAACAGAAATTAAAAACAAAGGGCAACTTGTAGCTTCTTGAGAATGTCAGTAGACCAATGCTTTTTGTGACTTTTTTTTTTTTTTTTTACCCTTCAAGAATGGCATCAGGCAGAAGGATTCAACAAGGTTGCCAATAGTTCTGGAATAATTTCCATCTGTGGCACTTCTTTAGTGGCCAGATGCTGATAGCTGGAGCGGTGTGGTTGTGAATGCTGAACGTTTGCTGTGTTTTTAGTGGCAGTGGAGCTGTTTGAGAAGAGATGACAAAACATAACTGGCGTGTATTGAAAGACTTGCATCAGACAGATACTTTCAGTGTCACATATCTGGCATTTACTGGAATACCTATTCTAATGGATGTCACTCACCATCTAGCACATGTGTCACTGTGCAACTCTTTATGCCAATTCTGTTCCAAAAGCTGTTGCCTGCTGCTCTTTTCTGTGTGTTGGTAGGAAAGAGAACATTTCTATGCTACTGAAAAGGGATGTGCAATTATTTTATTTCTTTTTGCTATGGGATAGGTTTTACTCCTGTAGAAAATCCTTGAATCTTCTGATGACAGGCTGATTACATTGCTTATTTACTGTCCAAATACACATTATCTAAGGACTTTATGCCCCCTTGAGGAATGGGCCACCAAGCTATCCTTTGTTTCTCAGGAACACATGTGGGATGAGCAGGCCACGTGAAGGTATCACACTGGGGCAGTTCAGTGGACAACTCAGACTCTTAGACAAGAAATGGAGAGCACGGATGTCCTTCCTCTCAACACAGTACCATAATGCTTGTAGTCTCCGTGCATTGTGTGCTACACACTGCTATCAGTGCAGGCAAGTGCAGATTAGAAGATAAAAGGAGTTTTCCATTGCAGTGGAGGTCACTGTATTTATTGTTTGAGGGTATTGAGGAAAGTCACCAAGAGCAGTAGGTCCAGCCCTGCCTGGATCCCGGCTGGTGATGTTGCCTTGCTGCAGCCTCAGTCTTTCAAGCAGAATAAATGAATCCAACCATCTGTATTTACCCCCATTCGCTCACCAGCTCTCAGAAAGCTCTTATGTTGCTTATATATACAGTAGTTTAATTATATGGAAATTCACTAGTCACAACTTTAATGAACAACTTTTCTTGTATTCAAATGAATAAGATGCTGATGGCTGTTTCTTTGTACACAGCAAATGGTACTTATATAAAAGCCACAGTAAATCAACAGCATAAGCTGATTTAATTACTAATTTGTTGCAATGACTATTCCCATACCTATCATAACACAGTGTATTTAATTATCTTTTACCCTAATGCAGGTATGGTTTTTTGGGTTATATCTCTGAATAAGAAATTTTGTTTTGAATTTTTCTGTTTGTTTTTTTTTTTTTTGTTGTTTCTGTTGTTGGGGGGGAGGTGGTTCTTTTTTCTTTTCTTTTTCCTTTGCAGCTGGTAAAACTAGCAGCAACTAGCATGTGTCTAGTGATTAAGACTTTTTCTCTTTGTAATTGTCAGATTGATTGGGACAATTGAATGATAATGAAAAACAGCTTGTTCCCTCATTTCCAGAGGTGACACTTTCTGCATAATACTGCAAAATATAACAAAAGGGTTTTCTTGGACGCTGCTTAAAGTTAATTGACAGCATCTGTTGTTTGGAACAACGGAGAGAAATAGCATTCCCTTGGCTCTTGGGCACGTTACTCAGGATTAGGCACTGTCATGCCAGCTGATATCTGAATACACTGTATCTATCCACGGGGTCTTAGCTGGGCTTTCTCTTGTATCAGGGCTCCCATTTATACACAGCTGACTTGAAAAAAAAATATTTACAGTTCATTAGATTAATGATAAATGTCCCAAAAATGTATGGGCTTAATTAAAAAAAATAAATCATACAAAACTTACAATAAACAATAGGGTATGGAAATAATGTAATAGTTATGAACTGTCTTTCTGAAAGCATCTTTTATTTAAAAAATCTAAGAACAGACTTCCACTGCCATTTTCTAATTGCTTGGGGTCTGTATATCTGTAACAGCAGTAATCACTGCAGGCACAGTGTTTGTTTATTCTGCCAGATAATATTCTAAATAGTTTTGAGAGCATGTGAAAGAAATTTTCATTCTGCATTTCTCCTAGAAAAAAAAAATTGAGCTTATTTTTGCTTTTAGACGGGCTGCATGTGTTCTGAGAGCCTGGGTATTATTAAACATGCACATCCTTTTATCTTTTGGCAAACCTTTACTTTCATTGCTGCTCTTTAGACAGACGTGCGTTTTTCTTTATGAGATTTAATATTTCTCTTTTAAAACATTGATCAGTGTCCAAAGTCACTTAAGACCAGTGGAAAAATCAATGGCGACTGCCGATTGGCTGACTCGGAGGCTGCTGCTGCAGCTGATCACTAAGAAAGTGATTTGATTTGATTTTGCTTTTTCAAGTCATTCCCTTTCTCTGTACTGTCAGTAAACTTAAAAATTGCTGATTTGAAAATAAATGAACACATGTTACTGTTTGAATCTGTTTCTTTTACTTTTTTTTGGTACTTATCACAAAATGGCATACACAAATATTAACATTATTATTGCTTAGATGGCTGCAGGTGTGAGCGAACTCCAAGCTGAATTCAAGGTCAGATACTTTATGACGTAAACTCTTGAAGTCAAGATTTGTGTTTACATGGAGTGTTCATCAATCAGTCTATGCTAATGAGCCAGCTTTGTCATGTAATTCTGGCAAGTAATTTGACATTTTGCTGTATTACTCTTTTATTGAGCTCAGCATCATTGACAGTTAGTTATTGAACTGATTGTAATCAGAACCAAGAAAGTATTTCATTTTCTATGCTGTAATGTACAATATGCTGTAATATAAGATGTCTTCTATAGCATAAAATACAATAACTAGCCTTTTTTTTTCTTATTTTGGAAACTTCAGATATTAGTACAATTGCTGAATTGAAAGCAAACTAGTTTTCTGCCAGGGTTTCTTCTACTGTTCAAGTTTGTACTGCTTTTTATTGTTTGTGTGTATCAACAGTGCTTTGAAGAGGAAAGGGACTAGAAATGCTAAATGTTGTAATAAAATATAGACTGATATGGAGTTGAAGTAGTCAGTTATAAAGTATGCCTATGCCTTTAAAATACATCTGGTTTGATGTATGTATATACACATATGTTACTATTGCTGCAGAGTGTATGTAGTAATCCTTATACTAATGCTTATTTTGCCTTTATAATTAGGAATAGCTCTACCAAAACAGAGTGCTCTGTTGTGCTTCAGAGTAAAGCAAAGCTATACAAGTAAGGATCATGATTTTAATATCAACTGAATTTTATCACTTGCTGTAATATAAATGATGCAATATTCACTTTTTAGTATTCACACCTCAGCGATGGATCGAAATCATGTTTTAAAGAGTAACGGTAAAGACTTTAAATATTCATACTATGTTAATGCAGCTACTACAATGTCGAGAAACATAGATTTAGAATGATATAATTTGAAAGTCCTTAATGTAATTGAAAAATATCTGAATGCCATAAATACTGATATGAAAGTTCAGGAAATATGCTTCTCCCATAATACTTTCTCTTCCCTTTTGGACTGGTTAGGGCTGATCTCAGCAGTGTCAGTAATTATTATTCTGATGACTTGCCCCTGAAAGGCATTCGCTTGTACCTGTGGGGACAGAGAATCCATTTGCCTGGCGCCGGGGAGTCGGAGGCACAGGCTGGCGCCAGTGAAGAGAAGGGAAAGATGATTAATATATCTTATAGATTCACTGCCTCTTCACTTGTCCTAGACCTGCCAGTAATTCCACTCCCCTGTGGTTCCACCTTGATCACAGATAATGGAGGCAGATTGAAAGTTTGAAGACACAAGCCTTTCTCTCCTCCTGAACTGACATTACTCACCCAGGCTAAATGAGCTGTACAACCACCGGCACCTGCCTATGGGAAGGCATCTCGGTGCACTTAGCAGTGATGCTGCAGTAAAGCAGCAACTGTACTCTAATTAACCAGGCTTCTTTTCTACCCTTTTTTCCTTTCACCCCCCTCCCCCCTTTTTTTTTTCTTTAACTGCTCAGCAGGCTGCTATTAGCAAAGCTATGATATTGCAATGGAAATAGTAACATAAGTGTTCCTTCACCTCTGCAATTTATAATAACATACCTTCTCCTCTTCATCTCTTTACAGAAATACTAAAATACAAGGTTATTTTGTACCAGCAAGATAGCTGTAGCGTTTTAAGGAGTGAAATTGTGAATGTCAATGAAAAAATAACTCTGTAAAGGAAATATGTTAAAAATATTCTTACATAGTTGTATCTTTTTTGATAGATAAACCCCTATCATTTACTCAATTTCTTTTTTAAGCAAAACTGGACTTTTGACTACAAATGTCCAAATATAATTTCACAAGACTGCTCTTACAAAACAGCATTTAAACAGAAGTGTGCATATGTGTACTGGTAAGAAAACTGGTGTTATTTTAGAGACAGCAAAGCAACAGCAGAAAACGCAGTAGTTGCTTTCTAGGGTTTTTTTAGGTCATGCTAGAGCATACAGTTAAATATAATATACCTCAGTGTGTGTCCAGTTTGCATGTTACTTTCAGATAAATGCCTTATTCTGAATGTGATTGTTAGAGATGAAGTGGCCTGCTTTCCAGAACCAGACTGAACATCTTAAAAGGTTTTGCAGTGGGAAAAGACGTTGTCTTATACAGTCTCTAGAGAGATAACTCATAACAAGAAGCTCTGAACATAAGCTTTTTTCAGTGTCCATGAAGTATTTTGCTCTGTAGTTCTCTGTCTCTGATGGATTGAGCGTTTTACAAAATATATCTGATGTTTTCAAACCTCTTGGATTTCTTGGGAGAAAACCTGACAATCCTTAACGGGCACAGTAATTTTTGTGCACCTTTGGCTTGTTTTGAATTTGAAGGTTTGTAAAAGCAAATCTGTATTGTCTAGGTAGTGCATAACAATATAAATCAAGTTAAGCAGCATGTTGTATAGAGTTGCACTTGTAATATAGATACTCTAAGCACCTGTATATAGTCAAATGTATTCTGCCTCAAAGAGCAGATCCATGTCTTCTAAATGCTAAAGAAGTCTAGGTCTAGCTAGAGAGCTAAACTCCAGAACTTGGCAGATCTCCCGCTTGCATTTAAGAAAAGTGATACCATTTTTAGGTATCTAGGATATTATAATGTGTAAGGAAAAGAAGAGGAATAAATAAACATAGTTGAATATATTTTCAAATGCAATACAACCAGGAGTATAAATCTTATAGTCAAGGTTCTTCAGCAGAGTAACTACTAGATACTGTATAAAATAGGAAATGTTTGCATAAAACAAGGTCATAGAGAGTAGTTTTGTTCAGCGGCCAAGAATGCTAACTCTGTTTTTTTTTTTTTTAAAATAGAGATTCTCTATAACCTTGCTCATCTCTTGTTGCCACTGGGGAGATATCACTTTTGGGCTGACCTTTGGACTGCCAATTCCTGGTTCTGCTAGTTGTCTCCTCCAAAGGATTAGCTAAGGCAGCGTCAATGGCAACCATGTTAACTAGGAGAGAGAATTGGGGTTATTGTGAGGGAAAATGTGGCCTATTGCAATTGAAATGCTGGGCTCAGAAGTTGTAAAGGTCACCAAGCTGGTTAAGGGTAGAGGTTAATTTATCTTAACAAATAGTGGTGGAAAGTTGTAATGATTTTTCAAGGGGAAAAAAAATCCAGGCATAGCATATTAGAATTTCATTATTAGACTACGCCCCATTAAGATCTTCATAGCTGTGATCCATAAAGAATTGTCAAGGATAAAAAAAAAAGAAAGAATTCCATTGGTCTCCTACAATCAAAGTGTCTGTCTTAAAAATTCATACCAGAGTCTTAAGTGAATTACAGAAAACCTGTTTAAAAATAAAACAAAACGTGGTTATCTTGCTAAAAAATAAACCAAAAGAAAACTCCATTTAAAGTCAAGGTATGTGTTAGGGTTAGGGTTAGGAATTAGTTCCTTGACAGACATAAAATTTTGGGTATAGTAGGTGAGAAAATTTATCTAATTTAAGTTATCCTGAAAGATGGAGGTGTTATCACTTAAAAGGAGATATAGATTGGGAAAAGAGGAGGTTACTTCTGCAGTGTCATTAGGCAGCACAGGACTAGATCTTAATACTGAAAACAGGTTGTCTCGAGGCTGTTCCACCCCTGGAGCCGTTAGGATTCAGGCAGATCAGCCGTGTGAGATGCTCAGGAAAGCAGTCACTAATCTCAGAGGGTCAACCTGCAGCTTATGGGCTATTAAGCAACAACCTGAATTTTGCTTGTTGTGTTTGGCATAGAGGGGTGTGTGAAGATGTTCTCTGTTTGGTGTGGGTGCCATCTGCATGGGGTGTTATGTAGACTAATGAGCTATTTTAACTGAAGGAAAATCTTTCTGTGATTAGCTATTTCAGTTGCCAAAAAAAAAAAGTAAGGAAACTTCTCAATTTTGGAGCAATGGAAAAGTGATGTTTTTCTATTTACCCAGACTTACACATTCTTGGAAAAGAGAATAAAATAACATACACATTTGCATCTGGAAAAAAAAAAAGAAATTTAATTTCTTATTTACTATTTTTCCTCAAATTATTATTTTGGAGTTCTTAATTGCTCTTTATTATTGAGCAAAAAGAACAACTGATAATTGTGGTTGTAACTGGAAGCACTGATCTAGAAAAGAATGGTAAACCCTAGAAATGGGTATGTAGAAATGTAGGCTTCATTTACTTGAAACTTAAAGAATCACCAGCAGTCTACCAGCAGGATGGGACAATATACTATTCCATACATCTAATTTTTTTCTTACAGAGCAGGGGGAACAGAATTCTGTTTCATCATTAGATCTGTATAAAGTACATAAGTAAAAAAGAGAAAAGCTAAATATGTTTTCAGAATCGACATAACTTTTTACAGTACAGTTTGATATTTTATTACTGATGCTTTTTTTTTTCCTGGTAACTATAAACTGTTCTAGGCATAATGCTTCTTGCCACTAACAGTCTTTCTGATTTCCTGTGGCATGTGGTTCTTCTACATCAGTGCCTCTAATGATAGCAAGCATTACACCTGCTGGTAAATATTTTCAGATTTGGCATTTTTAATATTGCCAGATGTTGGAAGACTAGATGATAAGTTTTGATGTATAATTTTGTATACAGTGCCACCTGGAGAACTTGGGAATAAGGTTTTGAATATTGGATTATTTTTTCTTCATTTTTGCCTCTTAATTATTGTAGCTATGTGGGACTGCTAATGAGCTTTCTCAAAGTCCACCGTGTTTTGAAACTGTTTTCATTTGGTATGTTAACATTTTGCTAGTTGTCTGGTCAAGAAGATAGATCTTCAGAAGGACTTGAATGAAAATCCTGCCTGATTTTAGTTCCTGAAACCTCAGTATAGAAGTAGTCAGTGTCCCTTTGGAGCTGCTGTCTAGATTTGCAAGTTTTCAAGTATTTGAGGTCTGTAAGACCCTACATTTTGACTTGTTGATTTCCTGGGTGCTTAAAGTTCTACGGTTGGATGTGTCCATATGTGCTTCAGTCATAGAAGTCCTGTGCATTGGGTCCAGACAAGACCTGTGAACTGGGCATTCTTCAGCCTGTGTGGTGCCTGATCTGATGGGTATGATCACAGCATGATGTGATGACACCCATTTTTTCTGGGTTTTCCAGAAAAAAGCTAGTCGGAGAGAGAATCGTACCAAGATCTTCCTATGCAGGTGATCTCCACTGGGATGCTGAGTCTTTTATTACCCAAAAAATCTAATTACTTCATGTAAAATGGAATCATATATGTAAGAACAGAGGCTGCTCCTGTCTAAGTTGAACCAAGATTTAGGTGTAGTTAGGGTTTCCCTGAAGGCAAGACCTTTAGCAGAGGTGAGGATCATAAGAGGTCTTCCTCAAGTTGGATGAGTGTCCGAATCACTAACATAATGACTTCCATTAACACATAACAGTGCCATTAATGAACAGTGGCTGCATGTTTGAATAAAGGAATAGTCTTCAAGTCTCTCTCCTTGGAGTTGGAATACTATTCAACTCTTCAGGGCTATGAGTCCTACAAGGCAGGATGTAACTCCTTGCAACAACAAGGTGTACTGTGCTTGTGGTGAAATCAGGAAGTTGGATTTGATGACCTCTTGAGGACCCTTCTAACCTGAATTATTATATGGTTTAATAATAATATATATATTATTCCTGTGACCACAGAGAAACATAGTGGATGAAATACCCTGTCCTTGACATTTTCTATTACCTCTCATTCAGAGTTATGCTGGTCTTTTTTGTACATAAAAAACAGGGAGCAGATACACTTTCTTTAGATTTAAGATATTTTTTTTGTAGACTCAACTCTACCAGCCAGTGTTTTTAGTTTGTATGGGATACTCTTCCTAACTTTGATTTTACAGCTTTGTAAAGCATAAAATATTGTATTTACAAACCAAAGTAATCTTCATTGCAACTCTGGCAGATTTATGGAAGCCTTTGAGAAAATCTGTCCCTGCACTGAGCAAACATAGGCTTAGATTTTAGGGAGGACTTGTTAAGTTTATGGTTTACATCAAGGTCATAAGAAATTTCTGAGCTATGTGTATTTTCAGCATGAATCGTGATTTTGAACAAGCGTTGTTTCGAGAGTTTGGTTTCATACCTTATACAAATGTTTTGTAATTGGGATATTATCAGGTTAAAATCTCTAATTTTGGAAGGATATTATGGTAAACGTGAAACCACAGCAAAAAAAACCCAACAAAGCAGTATGAAAAATTAATGTTTTTCTTTTTTTTTCTTAATTCCAAAGGAGGTTTTTAAGAGTTCTGTAGGAGATTCACTCTTGNATTCACTCTTTTATATTATATACATATATAAGTATATAAGTGTAAACACTTTCCATTGGTGGCAATGAAATGCACCAAAAGCCAATGGACTGAGTTGGGGTAATGTCTCTGATCTCTAAATCCTCCATACAACAGGATTCCCTTGGTCAGTGATCAGAGAAAAAAGAGCTTGTGAAAGCAGATGTCAAGGTTACATATATCAACTAAATTCCCCTTTCTTTGTAAACTTAGACATGTACCAAAATGTCATGAGCTGCTATTAAGATCTTGAAATTGTATTTTGTTTTTAATGTTTGCTGTACTAGAGACAAAAAGAAGAAAGAAAGGTTTCATTCACCTAAGTATGGGTTTTCTGAAGTATAGTAAGAGCTGTCTTAGACTGAGAGATATCTTTTCATCAGGATTTTCTCCAGTCCTACTATCCCTGTCTGGTCATTGACCCATAGAGTAACTGGGCTGATAGGTGCTGCCTACCTTTAAGGGCTGGGTTGTTACACCAGAAGTGATCTTCCTTCATCGTCCAAAGTCGTTAACTTCCATTACCCCAACATAATTTCTCTTGAAAGAACATTCTGTTGGTATCTGTAGGATCCTCTCACAAAGTGGTATGTTCTGTTTGTACCTCTTATGTGAAGCAAAAAGAGGAACACAGAGAAGAACAGACAGAAATTAGTATTCCCTTTTTCTTTTAATGCCAGTGGATTGTGGGGGCAAGATAGGATTGCCGTGTGGTTCTAGGATTCATTTGTTTCTGTCCATGGTTTTTTNGATGACCTCTTGAGGACCCTTCTAACCTGAATTATTATATGGTTTAATAATAATATATATATTATTCCTGTGACCACAGAGAAACATAGTGGATGAAATACCCTGTCCTTGACATTTTCTATTACCTCTCATTCAGAGTTATGCTGGTCTTTTTTGTACATAAAAAATAGGGAGCAGATACACTTTCTTTAGATTTAAGATATTTTTTTTTGTAGACTCAACTCTACCAGCCAGTGTTTTTAGTCTGTATGGGATACTCTTCCTAACTTTGATTTTACAGCTTTGTAAAGCATAAAATATTGTATTTACAAACCAAAGTAATCTTCATTGCAACTCTGGCAGATTTATGGAAGCCTTTGAGAAAATCTGTCCCTGCACTGAGCAAACATAGGCTTAGATTTTAGGGAGGACTTGTTAAGTTTATGGTTTACATCAAGGTCATAAGAAATTTCTGAGCTATGTGTATTTTCAGCATGAATCGTGATTTTGAACAAGCGTTGTTTCGAGAGTTTGGTTTCATACCTTATACAAATGTTTTGTAATTGGGATATTATCAGGTTAAAATCTCTAATTTTGGAAGGATATTATGGTAAACATGAAACCACAGCAAAAAAAAAAAACCCAACAAAGCAGTATGAAAAATTAATGTGTGTTTTTCTTTTTTTTTTCTTAATTCCAAAGGAGGTTTTTAAGAGTTCTGTAGGAGATTCACTCTTGTACTATTAAAAAAAAACCCAAAAAACAGAATCTTCATGTTCTCAGTAGTTATCTTAATATTCAAATTTTTTCACAGATTTTTATAATTTTTGTGAACACTTTACAGTTGAGCAGAGTTGATGAAGCTTTCATAATACAGTACTATCATTAGATGGTTATATTTTTTAAGTATAGTTGAGTTCAAAGAGCTAGTATAAAACTTGGTGTTTGAAGACCAGGAAACAGTATAATGTATATATTTTANTAGTAAGAGCTGTCTTAGACTGAGAGATATCTTTTCATCAGGATTTTCTCCAGTCCTACTATCCCTGTCTGGTCATTGACCCATAGAGTAACTGGGCTGATGGGTGCTGCCTACCTTTAAGGGCTGGGTTGTTACACCAGAAGTGATCTTCCTTCATCGTCCAAAGTCGTTAACTTCCATTACCCCAACATAATTTCTCTTGAAAGAACATTCTGTTGGTATCTGTAGGATCCTCTCACAAAGTGGTATGTTCTGTTTGTACCTCTTATGTGAAGCAAAAAGAGGAACACAGAGAAGAACAGACAGAAATTAGTATTCCCTTTTTCTTTTAATGCCAGTGGATTGTGGGGGCAAGATAGGATTGCCGTGTGGTTCTAGGATTCATTTGTTTCTGTCCATGGTTTTTTTTTTTCTTTTTTAATGTAGAAGGGGAACATGTTCCTGACTACCTCACTTTTTTTTGGAGAAAAATGGCAAAGCAGAAAATCTGGACTGCCTCAAGTCAAAGCTTTTCATAAATTAAGGCTTCTATATTCTGCTTGTCCTCTGACTGGCTTAGCATTTCATTTTGTATGTTGTTTTGGTGACTTTCGTGGCTACATGAGAAAGTGGTGACATTTATATAAAGTGAATCCATTAAATTCTTTATAATGAATAGCATGTAACTGTAAAACATATACAGTTTTCTCATTTTGCCCTCCTCTGGGAGACTACGACAACATTTTGGCAAGTAGGAGTAAACAGCTTTGTGTTGGCATGCAGTAAATTAAACTGAGTAATTAAAATCAATAGCAAAACACTAGCTAGGCAGAAAGGTCATATAACACAACAGAAAACTGTTGGGTAGCATATTGCAGGAAATCAAAATAAATTCCTGAACTTTTCATTATTATTTACATGCCTGAAACTGATCATAAAAGACTTGGGAGATACAGCAAGTTATTGATAGAGACAGGATCATTCCTGAGGTGCAATAAAAATATTTAAATGGTAATATGTGAGTATTTGGAGAGCACAGGGCTGCCAGGCAGAGTGGAGTATAGGGAAGAGGACTTGAGTTTTATTACTATTAGATAAACTTCTGTTTGTTTAGGTGGGCTTTAGTGTATTACTTTGTAATGTCTGCAAGTACTGAAGTCAGATAACACCAGTCACCAGCCTGTCAGTAACAAGTGTCAGTTATGAGTTCTGGGTCGATGTTTCTGTGGTCAGTTGCCTAGCCAGTGATGCTCTGCCTTCAAGGGGAAAAACATCATGGATGATTGTGTGAGGCATTTAAAGCCCTGCACTTGCAGCTCAGGAGAGGAAACTTGGAGTCAAAGTCTTCAGATCCAAACCAGCAATAGGCCCAAAGTGAACAGCGGCTGAGACCGTGCCCTAAAAAATTAGGGAATGCACCAAGATTTTAAGTTACACCACAAGGTCTTTATTCTTTCTGTGAGGTTTGAGTAAATAGATAGTACTTGGCTTCTGGCTGTGGCTTCTAAAAGGAAGCCCTTGGTAAGCTGCTGATTCCCCCCTTCCACCCCCCATGAAAGGTGTTATAGTGGCGGAAGGAAGTGGGAGGAAATAATGAGACACAACTGGGAAAAGTGGAGATGTAAGATGAGTTGTTTAGAGGTGTTTGCTTGGGAGAGACTGAAAAAGAATCAAAGGCATAGCTAACCTGTAACAAATATGCTCATTCATGAAGTGGATTTGGATTAAAGGTAATATGTTTTATAAAATGAAGTAGTTGAATTGGAAAAGCAGAAAGCTGTAAGGCCCACGATGACTTCTGGCTGGACTTGTTTGCTTTTTCCAGCTCAGTCTGTTGTTCTAATAGACGATGTTATTCTGTGTTTCTTATCGCTTGAATTTGCCAGTTCCATTATCTCACTCTCAGGCAACTGTCAGATAGAAGAGTTCTTGTTTTGTCATTGATTGGGAGGTATAAAATTTTGCATTTATAACCCTTCCTTTAGGTCTTCAGTTTTGGATTTCTCCTACACAATTTTGAGGTGCGTACTCTGAAAATCCAGGGATGCTTTATGTCTTTAACAGCTCTCAGCTGGTCAGTGTTTTCTGGGGTAAATGGTGACTTACAGTGCATTTATCTGACAGATAAGAGTTTTCAGCCAGTCAGACATTGGACAGATACTTATGGGGAAAAAATAAGCGCTGAGTTATTGGTGTGGTCTTCCTGAGGTCATTTAATTTCCCTTCCAACATTGGTAATTTCAATTTAAAACAATGCTTTTGGGTTGTTTTATTTTTTTTTCCCCTGCATCCATTTATATTGTCTGTTTTGAATTTAATCCTAGTAATTTTAAAATAATAACGGTGACAGGCAGGTTTTGTACTGGCTGTTTGCAATATAGCCATGTCTCATCATTTAAAGCTAAACTGGATTCTAATAAATGAGTGCTAGAAAGTGGTTGAGAACAGCAACTGTGCAAACTGATCTGTCATTTAAAGTTGGGTTCAGATTTGGTTTGCTTGAGTTATGAGAATGGCTTGGCCTCTTACCTTATTCCCTTGAGAACACGTGTCCACATCCTACAATCAGCATGGGACGAACACAAACCAGGCACACTCATCCCCTGATGGAGACTCCAGCGATCTGGGGAGCAGGAATGCTGCAGGTTCACATTATCCACATTAGCGTGACTGTGTGGGGAACATGTGTTATGTTGGCTGTAAATGGGTTAACTAGCCAGGCCCTCATAGCTAATGAACGTCAAGTTTAATGTTTCTGAGACAGATTCAGAATGGAATATGACCATGATCAGATCCAGTTGAAAATGCTAGAGGACATAGTATCTATCACATTTTTTTTTCCTCAGTTCTAATCCAGGTAAATATATTTTAAGAGCTTTGGTTTTGTTTAAATTTTCATTTTTAGAGGTGTGGGACTTAAAATAGAACAGATATATGATCTAATATATTTAAATAATGTATGAAAATACATAGAAATAATTTTTGTCCTCCTCTTTTCATACATAATGTAGTATGTGAGCTTCCTTTTTTAAAGTTAGCTGTTAACTTTTAAGACCTTTCAGGTACATATTTTTTCCTATGCTTGAATTTTTATAGTCATTAATGGAATAGGAAATGGCATCTACCTTCCTGTCTGTTAATGCTTAACCCTAATTTATGAATCCTATTTAAAACTGTGGCTCACATTCAGCGGGACTGTGCATCTGCTTAAAGCTAAACTAATGTACCACTAAAGGCAAAATGAGATTGATGCAGTGTCTTCTACAAACATTTCAAACCATTCTTTAACAGTATGCTAACTAATAGCTTGATATAATTTTTATAATTAAGTGTACATGTATCAAATTCTCCCTATTATTAAAGTGAAGAGACTTTACCTTTATTCTTACTTCACTATTACATGGTTATATTTAGCTGTAACAGCTAGCAGACTCATAAATGTAACACTTCAATATATTATTGTCCCATTTATAGACCAGAGGGACAATGTTTGATACATGGTATACCTTGAAAAAGCCACAGATGTGAAATTGCAACTCCTGCTTGAAAGCCTTTAAATATTTAAGATTATTACAACGTACACTTTCACTATTTGTGTTTTTAACTTGATAGCTGTATAAATTATATGTCAAGTAGTCTTACAAACATTTTCTATGAGTGTATTGAAAAACATCCTGTCATTCTCCTGGACATACACAGTATACAGAGTGTTTTGAAGACAATTGGCTTCTAAAACTTTTTGTACCCCATATGTTGCTTTCTCTTGTTTGCACCTGCCTTTTTATTTACCTGAGCATAAATATTACTCCTTGACAATATTCAGAATATTTTTAGATGATTTCTTTCAAAACCTAAGTCTTACTTGTTTAGAATGGATGTTAGTGTTTGGGACAAACCTACAGAAATGTGAAACAAATGAGCTCCCGAGACACATTCAAAATAATCCTCTGGAAACCACACCTCAAATAGAAGTAAAATGCCATGGGAGTCCTAATGGCTTCTCTGCAGGTTGATATTCTGTGTGTGGGGTGGTCCAACCTGCTGATGGTAACAGTAGTGTAAAAGGCTGAAACAAGCTTAGGAGCATTGCTGCTACCTACAAATATTTTGCAAAGAAGAAAGACAAAGTTGATAGAATTGGTAGTATTTTGTTTGGCACAGTTTTCACTGAAGCCTTCTATATATGATTTGGATTTAAATTACATTTTAGGCTGGCTAATGCTTATCAGTGCAGGAGATGCTGAGAAACACAGAAGGCTGTCCCAGCATCTTTTTCTGTATTTCCTTTTTATAATGTTCTCATTAGAGACTGTGACCTAAGGCTCTCTCTTAGGGTTTAGTCTGCCCACTTTTTCCTCATCTGAAATCTTATGGCATCACACTTATTCCACAGTGTTAGGAATATGTCATTATGGGCCTAGACTAGCAACTAGTGAAGCATCTGCTTAGATAATCTCATTGATTAGGCTCTGGAAGTGCAAACATTTGAACAGTGATTTAAGAGTAACCTCTCTGGAGCCTTACAGTGTGTGCCTAGAAATCATTGAAGGCACAGTTTTTGCAGGTGCATACATATGACTTGGACCACAAACTACTTGCTATAAATGTCAGTACCTTTTCCTAGAGTATGCTGAAGATTTGGCTCAGGGAATCTTTGAGAGGCAAAGAGGGGGAAGGGGTCTCCTGTTGTTTAAACCGGTTACGTTTCCTGAGAGCACAGTAAACATACTTTTTTTTTATCAAGACATAAAATTCTTCATTGCATTAGTGATTGCTGATTTGTATAGAGAGTAACGCTGCATTTACAGTTTGTACCATAATCCCACAGTGTGTCAGCCTCCTTACTGACCTGTGAGCAGTGTGTGCATTCTCTCACCGTTTTGTAATGGTCTCACTGTGTTTTATAACAGTCTAAAGAGGAAAGAAAGTGTCTAGAACTTTGTCAGTGCCTTTAGCAGTGAATGTGAAGAGTCTTTCATGGCTAAATAAAACTTTGTGTAGTTTAACAAAATGTATCCTACATTTCCCTTCCCCTCAACATCTTGTCTAGTTATATTGCAGAAGAGGGTAAAGGAGGTAATGCTCTTGTAGTCTAAACAAACTCAGCATGGTGAAGTGGGACAGTTGTTTAAAATATGCATAAGCATTGCAGTGCTCCTTTTTGTGACACTGTTCAGGTAGAAGAAAAAAATACCTAACAAACCACAGACTCTTTCCTAAAATGAATATATATTCTTAAAGGGCTATCAAGAAAAATGATGCTGGAACTATTATTATGAAAAATTGGCGTGGCCTGGTTGATATCATGCATGTGGCTTGGAAAAACAAGATTAGTGCAACACATACCATTTTTCATTTGCTCCTGTCTTCAACAGCTCTGACCATTGCAGCATCTCATTTTTTAACTTTGTATTTAGGATGAGAAATCCCATGTGTGTACAATTGTTTCTGGCTGCCTGGTCCCTCTGCTTCTAGCTTTTTCCCTCTGCTTGCATGTTTCCACGTGTACTGTAAATAAGAAGTGACCGACAGGGCAGCATGCTTAGTCTTTTCTTAAATCAATACTACTCTGTGGGTCAGCAAGTAGGAATGTTTGAAAAGAGAGAAGGCAAGAATTGTGTTTTATTTCCCCTGTAGACTGAGGCCAACACCTTTGTATTGGGTTCATCTCTATTACCTAGGGAAGAGAACCTGTGTGGGCTATTTCTGAACCAGCATCAGCTGGCAAAAGGACCACTGTGAATAAGACAGCAAAGAACTTATGTAACAGGAAAGTCTTAGATCTCCACCTCTTCCCTGCCCCATTAAAACAAGAATTTTAGTGGCTAGGTATGCCTAGGTAGTCATCTATGTGTTTTTCTGGGGGCTGAGCTTGATGGAGAGAGAGCTCAAGGTCGTCATGCATCAGAGTTGAGGAGCCAGGGTACACACAAAGCTCTTGGTCTGGGAGCCACAGTAGTGAAGTTCTATTTCACACCTGCGTTCACTTCTGTCTTTCAAGAGAGAGTTTTGCCACATTTGTTGTTCACCTTTTTGCTAGGAAAACGTAGACTTTTCCTTTTAGGCTTCTCTTTCCACTCCCCACTGCCCCTGCCCCGTGTTTAATGTGATAGCTTTGAGTGCTGTCCTTGAAAGGGATATGTGAAGGGCACAACAGGCAGGGCTGCTCACTGCAATGCAAGTTTAGCTCTGGAAATGCAGTATTGCCATTGTTAACAGGCAGCTGCCTGTGGGAAATAAGTGGGAGACCTACAGACTCACCCTGAAGCAGGAGAAAAGCAAACCTTCTGGAGGCAGTTACTGTGTGACACCCTCAAGAACAGGGGGATGTTATGGAGCAGTTTAACTGAGGGAGGTGGATAAGAGAGAATGTGAAGGAGCTCATGGGGGAGAAAAAAAAAAAGAATAAAACTTGTGTAGGTGCAAGATGTGTAGCCTGGGGAAAAAATAAAAAGTTTGCAATGCTGAATTTAAATTATTTACCGTGACATCGTTGCATCTTGTATGTGCTTTAAAGTGATGTGTTTTCATTCAAAGAAATCAGGTGGTTCTACATCATAAATCAGTCTTTATAGCAAACAGGTTTCTGGAGGTACCTGTCTTAGACATGATCTTTTCTGGGAATAAAGATGAGGCACTACCAGAAATTGAGAAGATGGGGCAAATTGATTAATTAAAGAGCAGTAAATCATCACCCAACATGATTTATGCATAAAAGAGTTCTGAAGAAGCTTAGAAATGAATTAACTGAACTGCTAACAAAGATATGCACTCTCATTAAAACCAAGCTCTGTTCCAGAGGGTTGGCAAGTATCTGGGGTTTATCCTATATTTAGACCAGTAAGCATTACAACTGCACGTTGCAAATGGTCGAAACAGGAATTTAAAAGGGAATAATAAAACACCTGGAAGTTCATGATGGGAGAGACTTTAATGAGAACAGCTTCAGCAATGAAAACCACATCTCAGTATGTCGCTCAGAACTCTGAATGTGGCCATAAAAAAGAAACAGGAGCGGCCATGCTGGATCGGACCCTCTAGCCCAGTGCCCTGCCTCTGGCAATGCCCACAGCCACATGGGAAAGAGGAGAATACAAAGGAAAAGATAACCCTTTTCCCCTGGACTTGATTGACAGCAGCAAGGGCCAAATTTGTATTTAAGGGGGTCACTGCAGACATGGTGACATCATCCCTTTCCCAGAAACTAGTTCTGAGCTCACTGATGCTCAGAAAGAGAATTTTCCCAAGTCACAAAAAGGAATTAAATAGTAAGATAAACAATGTTTTCATAAAAAGGAGAAAAGTCTGACAAACTAGTTGCTTGAAGTAACAATAACCAGTTCCTGAGGTATAGGTGTAACATAGTCTTTTCATCAAGCAAGGCCACTAGGTTGCTTTCACCTACTTACAGTTGGAGTATTGCTGGCTAGCGAAGCCATACTGAGGTTGTGCTGACCTGACACCATACGTTTTTAACTGTTCTTCCCTCTTCTAGCTATATATTTACCTGCTAGCCACATGTACTGCTTCTGGTATCCATGACTCCTATGTGCTCTACATTCTGGGGTCATCTCACCCACCGTTCCCATCAGCTGCCACCTCTCTGTTGATCGGTTTTGCTGTCTCAGCCCTTGGAAGAGTAAACGTGGTGCTGAGAACCAGGCACAGGCTCTCAGTTCATAGGAGAGGCTTAAACAGCTTCTGGTACTCAAATAACTTGCAAAAGGCTTTCAAATTAAATCTCCTTCCCCCTCTCCCTTTAAGGTGTATCCTTTGTATTTTAGTGTCAAATACACCTTCTTCCTGGATTGACTCTCTTGGACAGAGCAGTTAGTTGGCCTAGACTTCCCCACATGTTCTCCACACAATGAAGTAACTCCCTTTATAACAGAAATGTCCTTCAAAATACAGTTGCAGTTTGTGCCATAGGAAGGCTTGCCCAAGAGTCTTTTCAGTTTCTCTCCTTTAGATTCCAGTGGATGCCAAGGTGCCCTTTCTCCTTGGGAGTTCCTGGAAGTGTTTGCTCACCTTTAGGTTTCATCTTCCAGTGTTATGAGACGAGCTGCCTGACACAACGTATTCTGACTTTTTAAAAGCTTGTGACAAAGTCTGTCACAAGACACTGCTACAAAGGCTAAGTAGTCACATATGGTGACGGGGCAAGTACCATCATATATCAAAATCGGACAAGGAAACAAAAGGCAGAGGGCTAAGTGGTCAGCTTTCATCACGGTAAAAGGCTAGCAGCTGCCTTCCTTAAAGTTTACCTATTGGGTCATATGCTAAATATATTTATTAATGATCTGGGGAGAGGTGAAGGATTAGGTGGTAACACTTAAAAATGATGTAATTACTTAAGTAATTTAAATCTGTAAGTCACTTAGAAATCTTTAAGTGATCTAAACAAGTCACTCAGATGGCCAAAGGAGGTTCAGCCCTGAAAAATGAGAAGTTAGTACGTGAGGAAAATGCACAGAAATCTTATTCTCTAACTGAAGGGAAAAAATCTGAACGTTGCTGTTGGCAGTTCCATAACAGAAGCCATTTGAGATGCTGCTGTGGTAAAAAAGTGAACAAGGTGCGGGAAGGCGTAAGAAATGGGACATTAAAAATGAATTACTGAACTCAGTCTTCAAAGCATGGAGACAGGATGGGATAAAGTATAATATTATGGGTAAATATGCCCAGCTAACAAAGTCTGATCCATGATGACAATTTCCTGTTTTCTTTTCTCTTTATCCTGCTCATACATCATCTACTATCAGAGATGCTCTGATCTTTATCAAGAAATAATATACATTGGGAAGGCTAAGGTTTCCAGAGGATTTCAGATCTTACTAAGGACAGCTCAGAATCGACCAAGCTGCGATCAGTAAAAAATCTATTTCATATCCATTCTCCTTCCTTTAGTAGTTAGTTAAAATTCACATCAAATTTACATAAATTAAAAATCTCAACTTTGTATTTAGACTGTGAAATCATCAACATTTTAAACATGGATTTCAGAATTCAGATGTTACTGAAATAATTCCTCATTTTAGGACTCTCTTGTGAGACTTATAAATTATTCTTGCGTAGAGGAGAAGTCACCTGAGACTAACCTAAATGAAGTTAACATAGATTTTTAAAATTATTCTTGCAGAAGAACAGGGAGTGGTGGGAATAGATGAACAGATGGGAAAGGGAGAAGAGGAGAATGAAGTAAAGGCTAATTAGGTAATTGAGGCTAAGAGGCTATTAGAGCTGACCCAGTGGTCTACTGGTTGTGCAGTCCAGGGACTTGAATATGGGATTGAGGTTGGTCCCTCATTCCCAGGCCAACACATGCTCCAAACATTGCAAGGACTCTGTTTTATAGCCTGCATGATCCTGTAGATACGCCTTTTTCCAGCAAATGTAATCTAGAGGGATTGTATGTCACATTATACTGGAGACAGAAGAGAATAATGAAGTAAAATGTTGAATTTGGACTTGAAGATGCTTAATACTATGTTAATGGACAAATTGTTTAGTGAAATTCTTTGGAATTTCTTTGAACTTGCCATTGGAGAAAAATCCGATTGAATCAAACATATTTGGAAGAGATTCTTAGTAGGAATCATATTTCTTACCAAACAGCCTTTCCTAAAATTTGCCCATTACATTGTTCTTGTAAACATGTGGGGTTTTTTCAGTGATAGCAGGTAAGAGAAGGGCCCAAAAGGTCATTGGCCAGAAAAAAGGTAATATTGAAGCTTGTGGTGTGCAGGTCTTGTTTCCTTCCTTCCTTCTCCTAACCTGTCTTCCTTGCTGAACCAGTCAGTGATATGCTTTCTTCTGTGTTTATATGCTTATTTTCTCCCTGATGTCAGTATATTCAAACTGTTCTGAAGTTGTCAGTAGGCTTGGTTTTTTGTGGCCAGAGAGTCTGCTAGAGGTCAAAGCTAGGACAAGCATCGCTGTGTGGCTTTCAGATTTATATGCCAAGGTGGAGCATTTCTTGTCCTCACCTTTTTGTAGTACATAATTCGTGCTGACTTAATTCTTTTAAATCTTTTCATTTCTTAAAAGATTATCTGTGGCTACTCTTTGTCAATTGCTTCCACATAACCCTTTATTTCCTCATGTTCTAAACTTTGGCACTGCAGTGGTACAGTGTTCTGAGATGCTGTTTCTTCCCTATTTCCTTTCATTCTTATCAGAAACTCTCTTCTTCCAATTTAAATATGTATTTTTTTCCCTTTGCTTGTTTTGTTGTTTTTTTCACTCAGTAGCTGCATTTCAAGACAGAGATGGTGTCTCCTGCATCTTTCTCTTCCATTCATGACAGTTATGTCTAACTTTGTGGTTTATTTTCTTGTTCTAGTGGGTTTGGGTTGGGTTTTTTTTTTTTTGAGAAAAGTCAGCTTTTCTGGCTCTCTTTTGTCTTTGCCTTTATAAGTGCTGCACAGATACTGCTACTGAAGCACTACATGGCTGGAACACCTGTGGTCAATGGGCAAATCATATTTCGACATCAGAAAAAAATCAGCACCATTCATTATCCCTGCAGATTAAAAGAGAGTTTCTGTAGTATAATTGCAGTATCAGAAGTGCTGCTTTGGAGGAAAGTTGCTGCAGTTTAAGATTTAACAACTGGACTGAATAAACAAAGGGTGGGGGAGGGAGCATAGCCTTTACAATGTTAGGTAGGATGGAGAAAAGAAGGTAAATTGGCTGCTTGGCCACTGGAGACTCAACTTGTGTCTCCTGCAGGCAAAAGATTTTGGGTTTTGCTATTCAGCTGACAGCTCTCCTAAGACATTAAAGTATGTTTTCAAAAGAGGGCTCTGTACCAAAGCCAGACCTCTGTGAACATATTTTATGTTTTGGGGCGATAGATGGGTGACAGACAACACTGATGGAAACCTCCTCCCACAGAACCAAGTCAGTTTAGAGAACCTGAAACAACACCTCATTTAGGGGATGGAGTTGTGCCCTGTCTTACATGAAGCTGCTTGAAAAGTCATCCAGTCATTTTTAAAATTCTTCCTTGCCAGCTCATCATTTAGTAGCCCTTCCCTTCGTAATGATTTTTCTTACCTGATTTACCCTTAAATAATTTTTCACTTCCTAATATCATGTTTGTTCTGTTGAATTTTTGAACTGAAGGGTGATGGTTTAATATCTTCTAGCAGAATGCAGGTTTTCATCACTGCTTTACATCTCATAATCATGATCTAACAGTAGGGACCCTTCCATACTGCTTCACTGTGCTCCCCACATGGTATACCCTTTCCTCAGCGCTTCATGTCACTTTTCAGAGTAATGACTTCCATTGGTTCCCTCTGGGTCTAGGCAGAATTGTTTTATTATGTTTTTGTTATTGTTAATATCACAGGACCTAGAAGACTGGCCTGTGGGCAAGGACCACATTTCTGTGAGGAGTTTTGCAAACACGGGACAAAGGACATTTCCCACTGCTGGTTTCTAATTATTGTTTCTCCTCAACACTGATTTTTCCTTGTCAGGATACTACATGATTTTCAAGATAAAGTTTTGTTAACAAAGTTTTTAGCAAGGTCCCATTAATGTATCCAAGCCCGTAATAAATTTGGGAATTATTCTCATAACATTTACTCTTGTGGATCTGTTCCTAAGTTTTGGTTTTCAGGTTCTACGGTGGTAGTGATGTACCTGCAGGATATTTTTGTTATCTTGTTATCAGCTAATGGGGCTAATTTATCTGGTATGTAGATCTCATAAAAAAAAGTATGCCAGGTTAGAATAGCATTGGTGCAGGTACTCAGGACTGATAAAGTTTTACTCTGTAGATTATAAACATTTAAAATGCAGATGTTCTCAAAAAAATCACCAACCCCTCCTGAATGTGCCTTCTGATCACTTAATTATTTATCTGAGTTTTGGAGAAAATAGTAAAAAAGTCAATGTTTTCCCTTGCAGTTATAAAGAATGTGGAGTTTAAAAGCAGTTTTTTTACAGTTTTGAATGTATTATTATAATATTCCCAAGTAATGTTACATTATTCCCCAGCAATATTTATAGAGGTTGCTTATCTATTTCAATTATCATTAATTCTTAGAAACTGTATGTTTAATGTGTATGTTTTCTGATTTTTATGAAAGCCATTGAATTATGCAGTATTTTGATTTTTGTACTTAAGAAGAAACCAGGTATTGATAGAGGTGTAAAACCTTGAGGTGCAGAGTAGACTGCTAAAAATGATAAAAATATTTGGAGAACATTCTAATGTGTATTATCAAGAATAAAGGCAGGGCTTACTTTGCAGTCTGTGAAACCGAGTTGTGCCAAAACCCATTCAGCTTTCTGTAAACAATATTTAACACCATCTGACATATTCACTGTCACTCCATGCTCTGCGAATCAAATATAAAATTATGTGCAAGAAAAAACCCTACAAACTTATTTTGTCACAAGTAAGCTAGGAATTTTGAAGATGGTCAGCTCCACTTGTCAACAGGAATAAGGAAGAATAAAAATAATGGCTTAGAGTAACAGAGAAACAAGTCAGGAAGACCTTCAGTTTGAAAGTGCTGCCTCCCAGAAGGGGAGTTTGCAGAGCATGGATTAACTTCTTTATATTTTCTCCAGTGTTTGTTGGATTTCTTGCAGTTAATACATGGGGACATCCAGCTTGAAGAATAAAATTTGAATGCTCAGAAGGGTTTGCTAGATCAAGTATTTTGGGGAGTATCAATAAATATCCAAAGGTTATTATCCAAAGTTGAGTTGGAATCAGATTTTGTGCTTCAAATATATTTAAAATTTAGGCTCAGTTGCCTCTGAGATTATGTCTCAGGCCCAGCCCTTCAAATTCTATATGCAAGCTTGGAAATGTGTAGAATTGTATCCCTCCAGCTGCAAACTGATGGCAATTGAAAATGATCACCACAGTGTGTCACCGCAGCTAACACTACATTACAACCAGGTTCACTTGAGCATTTCCCCACACGTCAGATCACTTAATTTTTCTTTTGGCCATTGATCTTTTTACAGCACCTGCAGCTTTTTGTTTTTCCTCCAAAGATGATCATTTTACTTTGAAGTCTACTGACTGTGATATGTCTAACCCAATCCTGTAGAGGAAAGGAACTGAATAATTACTCCATGAGTGCCATATTAAAAGCGATCCAAAGGCTGCTTAGTCTGCTCATTAAAGTCATTGGGAATTTGGCTGGGCAAGAGCTCCCTGCTTCGGTCATGCAATAGCAGGGGAAAAGCACTCCAAGATTGTTATTTTCCAATTATTTGCATTGTGGGTACCACAAAAGAATTTGATTAACACCCTTATGTGTTTAAAACTTAAAGAACAGGTGCCACGCAGCAGCATTGCCACCAGCCCCCAGTGTTTGTTCCCCAAAGTCTTGGTTAACTCCTAATTTTCAAAGGGAAATAAAGTAGGGGAAAAAAAAAAGCAGAACAGATAATAAGGTTTGCAATGAAGATCAGAATTAATTCAGAGTTGAAAGTAAAACTTTGTTCAAAATAAAAGTGTAGTTAGGAGAAGAATTTTAAAGCTCACTTACATGTAGTACCCCTCACTGCCTGTTGTAGTAGCAAAGAGGCCTTTGAAGTTACACAGTTTTTCAGACTGAATAAGGATTCCAATATTTTATCTATTTATTTTTGTAAACTGACATATTTGTTCATATTGCATGTGACCAAAGCAGACTAAATGCCCTGACACCAGACTGCAATGTGGCAAACATCCAGGAACATGTATGTTTAAACTTGGAGTAACAAATCCACTGGGTCAGGAGTACTGCCCTGTCAGATAGAAGACACTTGGACTAGCACTAGACTTTGGGAGTCAAAATAGAGGGAAAAATCTTCATTTCTGTGCTTCTTTTGACAGAAAGAACTTTGCATTTATCTTTAACACTAGGCAGTCTACATTTGTCTCAAAATTATGTAAAGTATCAAGCTTCATTTCTGTAAGTATGTTTCTAAAAGCAGACCAGAAATTAGCTGCTATGCTCTCTGGCTGTACTTGGAATTGGGGTGGTTCTCCTTTAAATACCCATTCAGAAGCGCTGAAATCCAGGCGGTTGCGTATCAATTAGCAGGGTGTGTTTCTTGGTGTGAGCTGCCTGGAAAGGCAAGATGACAAATCTGTGCGTTTAAGCTTTCTATAACCATGTTGCTTGCCCACCTCTAACTACAAATCAGCTTCATTGTGACGTACGGGGTAAGAAGTTGGTGCATTTCTGCAGATCTGTGATAAGATTATTTTTCCTTAGTAAGAAATGCAGTCAGCCTCTGTGTTCTGAATCTGTTCCTGCCAGGCCTGGATGCATTAGTATTCCACTGGCAGCTGCCTGTAGGTAGGAATATTGTTTTTGTCCATAACCAGAGGGAACAATCAGACTAAGCCGTTCCCCGGCTATAAACCAGCCAAAGTAATTGGGTTTAATTTTAATTTTTGTAATAGCTTTAAATTAATAGGAGCAGCTGCTGCCACAGTGTGTGGGTGTCCTTTTCCAGAAGGCATAGAACAAAAAAGGGAAAGAGTAAACAATAGTGTGTCTAGGACACAAAGGTTAATTCAAGAACTGAGCAATGTCTTTCCGTTATCAAAAACTCAGTTGGTGATATCTAGCACTGAGTCTCTTTTCTTTCTTTTTTCTTTCCCTTTTTTCTTTCTCTCTCTCTCTTTTTTTTTTCTTCTATAATTCCCTGATAAGATCTCAATCTGATTAGGCTCCTGTGTGCAAAGATGTGTTGTTGGTATCTAAACACTAACTCTCTTTCTCTATATGACTCACAAATAGATTAGCAGTGACAAAGTGCTAGGAGAGATAAAAATAGATTAGCAGTGACAGGAGTACTATTATAATTATTTTTGGAAGATATGGTTTGAATTAAGAGTTTGGGCACTTTCTGCCCTGAGAGGGTGAATTTAAACCTGGGAACTGAGGATGGTTTCTGCTGTTGTGTCAGACACCAGATAGTGAAATGTCAATACCAGATGTCCTAGGCATCAAGATTAGCCATAATAGCCAAATGCAGCCATAAAATGATGTGTCAAAGTGGATAATAAAACAGATGCTTAGCTTCTATAACGAAGGGGAAAGGGAATGAAATATCAAAAGTATCTTTAATACATTAACGAAGTTGTCTTCAACTCGCTTAAAAGTAGAAAGTTATTGAACCAAGGAGAACTATGTGTCATTTATATATTAACTATCAGCAGATGAATTTCAATTAGCATAAGCCCTTCTAAAATCTTGAATTTCTTCCTGTTAGTCTCATTTTACATGAAATTTTTATAGTATAAAGTCAGGCTTGTCCTTTATTATTTCTCCCATGCTAATTTGGAAACAAATAAAGTTCAACAATTCAGCAACATACTGTTTAAACTTACATTATGGTTTGAGGACTGGGAGCTAGAATACATTTACCCACTGCCATATCATCCGCTTGATTTGAGAACAAATGAGGGATGTCATATAGCACTCCAGAGTAAGGGCGAACGTTAGAAATATGTTAAGATACTGGAGAAACCTATTTGGTTAGGGTACTGCATGCAGGCTGCTGGTGGCATTTCCTCCCTACTGATACTTTAAAAAAAAAAAAAAAAGGAAAGAATTGTTTTTATGTCCTTCACATTTGTGGCTTAAAAATAGTTTTCGATTCTTAGTGATAAGCAATCGCCTTATTTAACCAAAAATACTGAAGTAAATTCTTTAAGCACGGGATGTTGAAGAACCAGGGCAATAAAAGGGGCAAATAAATTCTTATTTCAAGTCTAATTAACTGCATCACTGGCTCTTTATCGTACTTTTTCAAGAACATCTCAATTCCTTTCTGTTTCTCTTTGTAGCTCCTGAGCCTTGCTGATCAGACTCCTTAACTGCTGCTAATTGGCAAACACGTACTTCTGCATAATGAGAGGGTTTTGTCCTCTATTTCATATTAGCAGTGAAAGGCCAAAACTGATCCTCTGCAGCAGACCAGCTTCTCGGAACTATTAGAGAGAGGCACATTACTACTGCTATGTCTTATTATGTTTTCCCTCACCATGATCCTAGTTTAGCTGAGATCTGCTCCAATCATTAGATAAGACCTGTTTATGATGCGCAATTGAATCAGAGTCTGCAGGACCACAGTGTTTTGTTGCTAAACATGACTGGTAAGTTAGTTACATCAAATTACAAGTGCAGGGCATGACTATAGAATGTCCTGTCTAAATAAAGCTATAAAACCCACTTATGAAATAAAGCAACAGTACAAACAGAAACATAGAATGTCTTTAGAACAGGTGTTTGACCCACCTCTGAAATGCTACTTGTTGCTGTTGAGAAATAACAGAGTCGTTGAAGTTGGGTGAAGGATGTCAGACAGACATTTGTTATTCTTTAAACAGATACCAGCTCGTTAACAATGACATAAATCTCTCTATTGTAATTATTTACCATCGTGTATATTCATTTTTATCTTGTCAGTACTGTAAGCCAGAACTCTCAAGGAGGGCAGCAGTCCAAATTGGAATAGGACCAAATACCCTTTTCTCCTTTGCTTTCTAATTTAGGACCAGGTTATTTTCCAGACCTGAAGTTTTGGTGGGATTTTTTTTGTTTGGTTTGGGTTTTATCCACCTCAGGAATGTATCTTTTCCTCCGTTTATCAGCTACTGTTGATGTATCTCCCAACTATTAAGAATAACAAAATCATAAAGATATCCTGAGTTTTGGTAACAGATCTATCGCTGTTGTGCTACATTGATATTACTTTATTAATTATGCCTCACCCCTACACTGGTGTCTTAGGCCTGTGTGTGAGGACATGCTCCAGACAGGTTTGGCTGAAGCCTGTGTACCAGTGAGAGATCACATCGGCTCCATAGCAAAGCAGAGGAGAGCTGAACTTCCCATCCATGCTTTTCACTTCATGGGAGTGAGTTTGTTAACTCTGCTTGGGCACCTGGAGAGCTGCAGTCCCTGTGGCTAATGGCCCACCCAGTGTAGTAGCTGTGCCATGCATGGGTCCCAGGCATGGAGGCCATCTACATGAGTGCTCTGAGGTGAAGGCTTTGGGATCTTCTCGCCAGGTCCTGAGCTGTTCAATCTGTTAAGTTTCATTTGCTTTAGAAGAAATTTGAATCTCATAGACTTTTTTGTTCAAATTTCTTATGTCAATGCATGTATATATTGGTTTTGTTTTTTAGGCAAAGAATACCCTCTAAAAATGTGTACTACTATCGCTGCCCAGACCACAGGAAGAACTATGTCATGTCATTTGCGTTCTGCTTTGACCGAGAGGATGACACTTACCAATTTGCTTACTGCTACCCCTACACCTATACTCGCCTTCAGCACTATCTCGACAACCTACAAAGGAGGAACATGGACTACTTCTGCAGAGAATTGCTGGGACTCAGCGTGGTAAGTAATAGGCATGCTTGCCAACTAGCAGGCTTCATTATGAATGTCTACTCTTAAATGATTATAAAGCATAATTCATCATCCCTGCTAAAGTACACACGCACACATATTTGTTCTGCTATCAATGACATGAGGTAGCATACCTGCATGTTGAAGTATAGACAAATGATAATTTAATTTCACATAAAATATTTCTTTTGTGATGTACAAGGGAATGCTGATTTCCCATGTAGGATCAATTCACCTCTAAAGACATTAAAAGATGTAACTGAAACAGCTTTATTGAAGAAATGTGATTTTGAGAGTTCTCTGTCCATTTGTCTTTCTGGAAGTGCATTTCTGTTCAGAAGAAAATACGTGTCTTTGGAACTACAGTATAGCTTTTCTTGGTAAAGTAATGCAAAACATACACATACGACCTCTTTTAGCTCTTAAAATGTCTACTTTGGTGATTTGAAATTAAAGGGATTTGGGGATCTCACAATAGATCCTGGTGGCCACGTAAAATTGAAATGTGATAGTTCTGGTGCAAGAAGGAATATTAAGGGTAAGACTGAACTTCTGCTCACTTTGCTATACCCTGTCTCTGGAATGTTGCCTGAGGATTTGGAAAGCATGACTCAGCCACTTCCAGATAAACTTAGAAATCATCAGATTAAAAAAAAATAATGGCTGAGATCTGGGGTTGTGGATTGTTTTTCTTTTTGCATTCTCAGTCTTTAAAATGTACTTGTCTCACATGCTTAATCTCTTCTCTGATACTTGATTCGGTCTAAACTGATAGTGTGTGTGTCAGAAAAAGAAAGCTGTGATTCCTATGAAGGCTGCTGATCCCAGCAGCTGGGGTTTTAAAAAGAATCCCAGCATATATTGTGAAAATCAGGATGAAATTGTATGTATAGCCTGAATTAGAACACATAAAAGGCTTCCAGCATTAAAACAGGCCACTGAGATCCCTATGGTGGCATAAAACTTAGAGGGGAAAAAAAGTAACTTAGAGAGAAGAGTTGAAACAGAATCAACGAAAGAAAGCATTTTTAACCCTCTGTCAGTTAAGTACGTTTTTTGTTCTAAAGATACAACTATTACATAGTCCTGAACTGGCATTAATTATTAATCATTCCAATTAGGGGGACAAACAATTATAAGGAAAAAGGGTATTAAAGAAATAGACAAGGAAAATCTTCAGAGGGTGGGAGGAAGGTGCACTGTCATCTAAGTGTGTGTAGGGTTTTAATTATTAATCTTGGAGGACAGAGCTGTCATTAATTCTATAATGAAACTGAATTTGTTTCCTTTCACTCTGAAAACAGTGTATAAACAGTCACATTTGCATATTCATCAAAACCCTGATCTGACTGATTAAAACAGTGAGATAGAAGGATTTATCTTTTATCTGCATTTTGACAGACAGAGCTATGGTCTTAAATCTTGTTAACATTGTGTTACCAGTAGTTGCTAAATATTATTTTTCATATTTCAGCAAACTAAACAAACAGATGCCATTCAAAATGTGGCAGGAAATGTGCTGTGTAGAAGTCCTGATTTTATATCTATATGTACACACACAGTATGTTTTGTAGAAATTGATATGGTAACATTTTGCAGCTCACCATGCTGATCTGTATAAAAAGCTTCTGAATCAGGCTCGTGCTGTAATCTTTGTAAGTAACATTACAATCTCGGAGAATTTCTGGCTTTTCTCCACACACAACTGTCCTAGAACAGCTTGGTAATTTCATGTCTTTGCTGAGCTTGAATAGACAATTTCCATAAGTTTTCTGCGAGCTAAATATTTTAACATAGAGCTTTGTTGCTATCATACATCTTTAAATGGTGAAAAACAGGATCCTTCAGTCTTCGCTGCACAGTGCTTCATCAAAGCAGAAGCTGGCTGTACTTTAGAGGATTGCGTGCCATATAGCATAGATTTAGAGCTAAGAAAGAGAGCTCTGTCCCTGCCCTGGCCCCTTATGTAAGATAAGAGGAATCAGATTGGCATAAAGAGGCCCTTAAAAGCTCTATTCTTGGCAAAGGGACCGTACCCCTGGTAGCACATGGTGAAAGGTAACTTAACGATGCTGTCTGAGGACAAACCCCGCGGTCCTCATGCTGGGCATGGGGCTGAAGCGGGGCAGCGTGTTGGGGAAAGGCTGCAGCGTATCTGCTGTGCTGCCATGTAGCCACCGAGCCCCTCTGGTTCATTCCTGGGGAATTTTACAGGTCCCTGCAGCAGTTTGTGATTGTGAGGATGGGGAGTGGATTGAAACAATTTCACTTCTCCTGGATTCTGAAGTTTTTTAGCTGTTTCTCTTGGAAACAATAGTATCTCACGCAGATCTTTAGGGTTTTTAAAATTTTTCTTTGTTGTGGAACAATAAAATGCAAGTCAGAAGAAACCATGCTTAGATGATTATTCCTGAAGGCTTTCTGAGTGCACATTTTGCTGCATGTAATGTTTTCAAGGCAATCTAATTTCTAATCTAATTTCATATTTTCTCTAAAGAAAGTACTATGCCTCCATTAACTCCTTAAATGCTTTCTCTAATTCTATGAAAATTGAAAATGAAATATCAGTATGGGACATGTAATTGTCATTAGGATGTGGAATGGCAAAGTGGTTCAGAGCCAAATGGCAAAGCTTCCCGTTGCCAGTGTGAATCGATAACTTAGCTGTTCTGTTTCTGACCTTTTAATGTTTATGTTCTTTTCTTCAGAGAGCTAACCCACATTTGAGATGTGCCAAATTATCTTGATAATTGTCTCTCCTGCAAGATAGCTATGATGGGTCACCCAGGTATCATTGCAACTACCATTTTCATTCTGCCATTGTTGGCCTTAAGTGACTTCAGACTTTCCATGGTTTTAGTCCCAGCAGATCATAAGATCCAAACCTGTGAGTGTTCTTAAAAACTGTGAAATTAGGTTTTTATATGTTGTTGATGTGTCTTTCATCTTGGCATATATTATGCAATGCTGTATAATGAAAAAATATATTTCTGTGAAAATATAAGCACAGGTTCAATTTGCATTTACAGTACCTATTTTAATGGTACTTACATGGTCTCATGTGTAGTAACAGTTATCTGTAGTATTGTAACCAATACATGTGTGTCATCTTTTGAAGGTGGTAGTCTGAATTCGCTGTGCATACTTGAAGCATGTGGATAATTGATGGGAGTTGTGTACCTCTAGTAGTATTCTGCTATCACATATAATAAATGAAATGAGTTTTGGTGAGCCTGGCTGAACTCTGACAGCCAGCTTTCCAAATTGCCACTGGCTTGACAATATTTTCAGTACTCACTCAAAAGAGAGCCACAATTAATTGAAGACAGATACTTCCTTTCACCCCATTAGGCAATGGTGCTTCCAAATTACAGTTGAGGAGAACTGCAACTGCACGTACAAACCACAAACCTCAAAGGGACTTCCCCAGTACACAGAGACTGGAATATGGAATTCTGTTAAATTAAATATTAAACATACATATTTTAAAACAAGAAGGCAATATGTCTAATGTAGAGCTCTGTAAGTGAGCCAATCTCTTAGGTCAGACACAAGATACTGAGTGAAACAGAATGGAACATGAGGAGCTTTGCTCTGACTCTGCACCACTTTGGTGCGTGCTTTTGATTTCCGTAGGTTACTCCTGATTTGTGGTGGTATCAGAGAGATCAGAATGAGGCCCCAGGACTGCAAATCTGCAGACCAGATGCCACATTGCTGGTTCATTGATCTGGCATCCCTTATTTACCATCTAAATGACTGGGTACCCCAGTAAAAATAGTCGATCAGTTCTACTGACAGCTATTGGTCTGCTTTTAACTGCTCAGTTATGACTGTTTTAAAGCATGAAGCAAAGATAATAGACAATTTTTCTGAGGTTAAATTTCCCATCTCTACATTCAGCGTTAGGTTATGTAATAATAGTTCTGCAAAAGAAAAGTATACTCTTTGTCTTCAAAAAAAGCCCTCAGAAGTTACAAGCTTTAGTGTGATGTATCGTACCTTTGAAATCATGTCGGTATCAGATTCTGTACTTTCCAATGGATCTAAGTGCTGCTAGGTTGAAATGTCATCTAAATGCAATTCGTGGCAATTTACTTGGTCTGAAAAAGGCCACAGAAATAATGCTTTAAAAAAGAAAACCTAACTTTTCATT
Organism: Heliornis fulica; assembly: GCA_013399135.1. Lineage (NCBI taxonomy): Eukaryota > Metazoa > Chordata > Aves > Gruiformes > Heliornithidae > Heliornis > Heliornis fulica. Next base: position 1,251,353 of record VXBZ01003680.1, on the reverse strand, counting down.
TCTCTAGAATGTAAAAGTGAGCCTACATATATGTTGAGGGCATAGTCTCTTCAGTGGTGCATCTGTTTAGTCATATTGTACTACTTTTCTTATAGCATTCATAACATGGAGGTCATCCCAAAACTATATGTGAGTTTTTAAATGTTCCTACAGCTATTTTCTTAGCTGGGTTCGATATCATCAGAAGTAGAAATGCACCTAAAAAAGTAACACCGTCAACAGTTCTTTTGAAAGTAAAATATGATCTATGGTATATAATAGCACAGTATGCTACCTGGGAAATTTTATAAATAACAAGAAAAATAACAGGTAATCATTCCATACCATCACCTTTGGGAAAAAATTCTCTGTTAGAATTTAAAGGAATTTCTGGGGGATAAAGTGGCTTGTGGGAATCATAGACAAGGAAACACAGGCAAAACTGTGTTACTGTTGAAAGTTGCCATCTGTCTGTAGGAGATATACAACTGTTCAAGGTAAAAACAAGAAATACTTTGTTTAAAGTTGGCAGCAATATGTCATTTTAGAAAAAAAAAACTCAATAAAGTCATAATTTCCAGTCAATTTTGTACAAGGTTACTAAATGTATAATCTGGTCATTTCTTAAATTCCAGAAAGCACTGTCTTATAGTTAAATAATTTCTAGAAGGATTTGCATAAATTAATGTTTATCTAACCATGAGTTAAAAAAATCTTATACTGGGAAGAAGAGTTCAAATCTTAAGTCCATTTTGAAGATCACATTTTATAACATTTGTCCATTAAAAAAACTCTTAGGAAAAAATGGTTGGAGCTTCACAAAGAATCTGTTGATTTAAGAAACCACACGGAGAGAAAGCATTATGATCCACTTTATAAGAAGAAAATCTCCTGAAAGAAATGCCAGTAAATAAATTATATGTGGTGGTGTTAGTGGTGGTTAGTCTGTATAAAGTGTTTTCACACACAGGCCCCATAGGGAAACCTTTGGGAAGTAGGTGACCTTTCTGAAGTTTTTGCTGGACTTTCTGTAGCTGTGCAGGTTGGTTGTTTGCTTCATTGCTCTTCTGTTTCAATGTGAGGCTCTTTATCTCACCTTCACTCCACACTTGTCCTTTCTTTGCCTCAAATCTAACCTTCCCTTTTCTTTCCATTTAGTTTATACTTTCCTAAGCTAACTACAAGAAGGAAGTCGTGGGATTTCTTTGCTGATCTTATCTTACTTCGCTTTGTTCTTTCCCATTCATTCCCCTCCTCTCTTCAAGTTGTGAAGGGAAAATCCAAGAGAGCCGATAGGTCTTTTGGATGCCAGGACTGCACAAGGCAGTCATGTTCCCTTCTGTGCACCCAACATCCCCATCACAGTGCCTTCTCATGTACCTCCAGATCTTGGTCTGTGACCTGTCTTCTGTTGCCTGTGCTATTTGCTCCATCCTCTAACATGCAAACTTGCATTTTAAGAGAAGTGGGCATGATATGTGATTTGTCCAGGTTTCAACCTGGAGAGGAAACATTAATGATCTAGTCAGTTGTTGTGACATACCTGAAGTAACACCCAAGTGCAGGAAGGCATTTCAGGGTCCGAGTTCTGGCTTCATGGCAATGGCAAATTTCAGATTTTATTCATTCTTCTCCTCAGCACTTTCTACTGCTTGGTTGGGTGCCACACAGCTCAGTGTGATAGCTGTAATCCCAATATGAGACAAACTGTCTTTATCCACACAGTCAGTTCAACTGCAGATCTGGGCAGCTGCCCAGCTACTTACTGCACCCTAAGCTTTTGGGGAACAGGAGCACCTGTTACACTTTTTGGGCTCAGTGCCTTGCTCATTAGAACTATTTTCATTGGTGGTTGGGAAAAACAGAATACAGCCAATTAATATAAGTCTATTGCAAAAGCACATCTGAGATCCTGCATATATGCCAATGTATATCTTTCTATAGTTTTAAAATATACCTGGCTGCCCTGAAGGACACGTGGATATTTTGAAGATAGGTATGGCTCTTAGAAACCAATGAAAACCCTAGAATACATTCTTTCATTTCCATTAGCAGAAATGTGTTTTTCCTCTTTTGTAGCACAGCATTAAGCAATAATTACAGTGTTGATAGTGATGCTGAATGTTCTTGCATGTAGGGGAAATCGTGCTATGTGGAGCTATTAGCTACATTTGCCCCGTAGCACTTCACTGCATTGACTCTGTTGGGATTTTGACTATGTTTGAGTTGGTTTCTATTTAGATCTCCTGAGTGGTGACTGTGTAAGGCATCTGTGGAGTTGTAGTTGTATTTCAGTCTGTATTCTTTGTCTGAAGACCCAGAAAATGGTTAGTCTGGCCCACATTACCTGTAGGGCTGAGACCTTGGGATTGAAGGTTTATCAAATTACTTTTAAGTTTTCTCAGTCTGAAGGATTTGGATTTATACCTTTTAATTTAACCAAAGAAAGAACTATTTATTGATTTAGATTTATACTAGCTACATAATGTAAATACCATGTATTAAAATCTCTTAATACCTTAGGCAAAATCTTGTTTAAATAATTTGTGTAAACTAAGCGCACTGGCTCTGATCCTGCAGAACACTTAAGAATAGATTTAAACTTAGGCATGTTAAATAGTCCTGTTGAAGTCACTGGCACAGTTTATGGCACTGAGGTAAATGTGTATAAAAATGCCTTGAAGCTCCAAGGTCAGAACAATCAACACTTTGCAAGATCAAGACCTGGGTCCCTAATGTTTTGCTGTTATCTTGTATTACTACTGTAATAACATGACTGCGGGATAAAAATAATAAAACAAAAATCCTGGACTGTAAGCCCAGATTCCCAGTGTTTCCAGCCAAACCAACTCACAAATAGAAGTAATAATCTTTTCAGTAATATATGAATGTAAATGGACCTAGATGTTGGTTGACTTCTGTTTCAGTTCTTTTTAAATCTTTGCTTTAGTAAGCTCCCAGGGGCTTTCTTGTCTGACATTTCACCTTTTCCTACGGTACACTGACACCACCAAAATGGAGACCTAAATTAAAAAAAAACAGTTTTAGGGTATGGAAATATTTCCTTACCATTCATTGGTAGCCATTGGTTTTGGCCAGGGACTTCATTCACTCACAAGTAATAGGAATAAAACAAATTTACAGCAAGGTAGATACTGTTTCAAATAGCTTCCCAGTATGACAAAATTATCTCGCACAAGATTTTAAAAACTTGTAAGACTGTGAACATAATATAACAAATCATTGAAAAATAAGCAAACAAACAAAAAAACCCCAACCACATTCAGTTGGGGGTTGAGATTTCTACGTTCTCTACCTCAACTCTCTGTTCAGAATCATCTTACCTCTTGTAATGATATGTACCTAATAGATTAATAGTGGAACAGCTTAACAAATGAAAAGGAGTCTCAAGTTTTATTTAAGAAAGCATTTATTTTATTGCTTGTCAATGTCTAGTTGCAGAAGCTCATTCAGGTAATTTACTCTCCAGTTCTTTATAAATATGCCGTGTGTCTGTGTGTAAAGTGAATCCCACCATTTCTCAGCAGTCCTTTTGGTAGTCTATGAGTAAGGTGTGCACTTGAGGCCCTCTGTGCACAGATAGAATGATAGATCCATGTTAATCCTGGAGTTCTTTGACCTTGCCATGCACATGTTGAGTAAGACTTTATCTCTGTTGTCCTTGTGCTTTGAAATCTGGCTCCAAAATGACTTCAGCTTGTATGTCATAAAGGATGTATATCACAGAATTGTAGGGGTTGGAAGGGACCTCAAGAGGTCATTGAGTTTATATCACATAGGAACTAGAAAATAAAGAAAAAATTAAAGTATTTTGATGTAGATTATAATGTAGCCCAAGGAAGTGTAATTCAGGAGGTGTAATTCAGCATTAGCTGGCTAATTGCATCCTGCTGACCCCAAGTTTTTGAATATATGTACTTGAAGAGAAGAATTAAGGCTCAGGACAACCTAATGGTTTTCTGTAACGTGTAGCTGGGAGATTTTATGTGGGCTATGATCCATTCTTGGTAGCAGTATGGTTTTAGTGGCCTTTACTTTTCAGAACTGTTAGTAAAATAGAAAAGAATAGTGCAGCAAGGAGGGATATCAAACTTAGATGTAAGGGAGGCAGTGTTATCCTTATATTAAGATGTGTTACATCAAAATGTATTTTATTTTAGGAGATTATAATGGTACCAAAAAAAAAAGAAAGTATAGTTCTAGAAAATGCTAGCTCCTGTTGAAGTGCTGCTATTATCTGTGAATACTAAAAGCAATATTTATCTTTGTTTTGAAGACAAAATAATATACAAATGACATGAAGAGACAGCCGCTTTTTAATGTAAAGCAGTAGGTATTTAATTGAAAACTGGGTTTTTTTTTCCTTCTTAGGAAATATAAGATACAGTCTGAAGCCTTTTTAATGCTCTTTAAAAGAGATCTTATGTGGCAACCAATCGTATTGGTACATAAAAAGAGCTATGTTCTCTGATAAAGATCCTCTTTTTGGTGTTCTCAAACAGCAGCTGAGCACCATACTGTGGCAGCAGAGAACAATTTGAGAAAATGAACACAGATTGAAAAGGTCTCACTTACATGACATTTTCAAAGAAAAAAAAGTCAGCCCTAGGCCCACAGTTAAAAGCTTTCCCTCAGAATTCCCTAGAATTGTGGACATAACTTTCTACAGAAGTGTTTGTTTTTCTGACCTACCTTGTCTGATGTTCTAATAAAAGTGTAACATGGTGGAAGACAAAGGGAAGATACCATCCGTTTCCATTTCTTGAGCCATGTCCAACAAAAATAAATTTCAGAAATCAGTTTTCTCTCTTTTATTTTTAATTTCCCCTTAATTGCACCTACTTAATCAGTTAAATTCAAGAGGGCTGTTGCTTTCTCAAAATCTAGACTTCAAGATTTTTTAATATTTTTTTCCTCATTTAATGCAGATTTTCTGTGTTAAGGTGGATTGTAATAATGCATTAATATCTATCATGAAATTTTAAATCAACATCTTAGTTCATTAGTGTTAACAGCTGCACAGGTGGTTTTATCTAAGTTGCTTAGAATCACAGAATAAAAATATTTACTAGTCTCCATATTTCTGAAAGCTGTATGGTTCTTCAGCATGGAATGAGGGAAAGTCAGCCTATCTTTAAAGAAAACACAAATTGTTTTTAGAAATATTGGTCTGACAGCCTCCAAATATTGCATATATGTCAATGACTTAAGTTTTATAAAGTTCTCCTGGCTGTGGTGGTATATTATAGAGGAGAAGACTACTACAGAAACCTGAACATTTTCTAAGCAGTCTGTGGTAAAGACTTTGGTATGTATTTTCAGAGCTTAGCCACACTGAACAGTTTGTGTGGAGTTTCTCTTCCTGAGTGGTCATATTGCTGTCAGGACCATGGAGAGTGGATACGATTTGTCTTTTTCGAGGCACTCGGTATATTCACATATAGTTTTGATAAGCTGAAAATGTAGACTTTTTTTCAGGAGTCTTGAAACACAAAATAGAAGCTCAACTCTTCATAGTTTATACACCAAAGAAGTTTAAAGCCGTGAAAGTAGGCCCTATTTGTGACTGCTGAGCTCTTCAATGTATGGTCCATCATGTTCAAACAAATAATTAGAAATGGAGTCTGCTGTTTTGCACAGCTCATATGATTCAAGACCTCAGGTCTGTTTTGCTTATTTTCCTTCTGAGAATGAAAAATGGCCAGTAAGATGATATGTCTGATGGAAAATTTATAAGAATGTCAGAGATGACTGATTAATGGCACTTTATAGATTAAGAGAAGAAGGCTGAAACGGAGGTTAATGGTACTGTGTTGGAAAAATAGAAGAGATTTTGGCAATGCAGTGAGACACATGAGATTTGGACATAGACATTAATCCAAAAACATTTCAAAATCAAAAGGTAACAAGTAGAACAAGAATTGCATTATCTCTCCCAACAGGGTGCTCAAAATCATTGCATCTTCTTGCCTAAAGTGAGTAGAACTGCATAATCTCCATATTGCCCTGTAGTCTGTGCTCCTCTCTAAAACTTAAGAAAATGACTTTGCATGCTTTAATGAAACTTTTGTGTGCTCTAGGCAATGAAGTTAACATAATATACTATGGTATCTTTAGGATGAGAACCACCTTTTCTTGTTGGAATCAATGATACTTCAAGCTCCAAGAATTCATAGAAGTGTGGGGTTTTGGTTTGGTTGTTTTGTTTGTTTGTTTTAATTGTGGTGGCCTCTTTATGAAGAGTCCAGTGGATAAACTGTTCAGAATGAAAACAGGAAAAGAGAATGTGTGTTTCACAGGTGTGCTTTTTTGCTGTTGTACTCATCCTTACAAGGTGCTGTGGCAGTATCAGATTTGCCTTTAGCTCCAGCTGATTCTGAAATCCTTCAGAGCTTTAGGAATAATATCCTTTAGTTTTCTTTTTTAGAAATAGGTAAGATTTTGTAACAGCAAATAACACTGCAGAGCTGAACAAAAATGTCCTCCCATAAATGAGACTTGGATGCACTTAGACCAAATAACATTGTAGACTGACACTCCACAGATTTGTAGAAAGACAAAGAAAAAGTAGTTATATTCCTCATGGTCAAACAGAATTCCTATATGTCCATCTTGGCTGAAATTCCCATTAGCCATGGCAACCAATGTGAGGAAAACATGGCAAGAGATAACATCTAATTTAATGCTGACAAAGAGGTGGAATGCATTGATCTGTTTGGCAGAAAACTTCATTCTTTATCATTTCTATAACTGAGATTTTCTCATTACTGGACACAGATGGCAAAATATAATTTTATTAACTATAACCATTTGTTTTGCAGTTCATCAATTAAATTCCAAACAGTACAGAGACTAGTTTATGTTGGCCATTATCGAAAGCAAGTTAGTTGCTACAGCTATACTACAAATGGCTATAGATGTGCTTCAGGATCATTTGTTGCTATGACAATAATGAAGCAGAATAGCTATGGTCTCTGAAATCTCAGATTTTTCATCTTCTTAGAGAAATAAAGGTGTACAAACTCTTCTTTTAGAAAGCTGAACTTCCTTCAGAACTACAACCACTTTATGTATGTGTGTTACAAAAAAAAACCCAAAAAACCCAACACTGTTCATTTAAAGTCAAATCAGAAAAAAGGAAAATGAATGGATTGTGAACCTCCTGGGGACGGAGGGGAACCGCACTGAAGACCTCCCCTGTGATCTTCTGCCAACATTGGTGTGAGTCATGTACCAAGAAAAGTAAACTGATGGTTCCTATATATCTGTATCTACCAGCCATCATCAAAATCTCCATTACCAGTGAAGCACACTTTTGGGAGGAGTGAACAAGGGCTGTGTGTCAAAATCTTTTCCTGATGTCATGTATCGTTCCTTTACCTAATAAGAAGTGCACCTCTTTTTAATATCTGGGGTATAAATTTGATTCTGAAAAATAATATCACCCTATTTAATGTAATTCTAAATAATATCACAAATTTCCTGACATGATCTAGCTGAAACCTATGCTGAACAAAGTTCTCTCCTGTAATTGCAGAACCAAGAATAGTTGCTCCATAAGCACATCTACTAAGTTAACTGAAGAAATTACAATTTGTTTACATCTATATATTTTAAAAAATGCAGATAAGCTCTTTTTATTCATGTATACAGTCATAAATGATTTACTTTACCTGTAATAATGCTGAATCACAACAAGAGTTTACAAAGATCATGAGCTAGAGGTGGTTAATGTCCATAAACTACTCTCTTACAAAAGATATTTTCTTTTCTGATACTTTTTCTGTATCAGACATTGCTGAATATAAACAAAAAAACAGGGACCACGTGTGCACAGACAATTTGGAATAATTTTGGCTTCTCAGGGGAATGTTATTACACAGATATACTAAAAATAACAAGTGTTTGGAATTTGAACGTTTTCTTTCTTTGATTCCAAGAATCATTCAAAACTATTTCACAATGATCACAGTCTCCTGTGTAAAGCAATGCATTGTGCTAGTAAAGCCCTGGTACTGATCACACCCCATCAGATCTCCCTGACCACATGTAACTTGCCAGTATACCCCTGATGGCAGATGTCTTTCAGCAGTGATCATGGATAGAATTCCTTGCAGCAGCTTCATACTATACATTGGTAGTACCCATCTGCACCCCTGTTTGCAGCCAACAAGAAATGAATTTTAACATCTATTATTCCAGGGTTAGTCTGAGTTAAATCTCTCTAGGAGACACCTTTCCCATGTCACAGTTGGGTAAGGTGATTTTACATTCTTTACTCGAATCATTTTCTCACATTAATAGATAATGTATAGCCAAGATGCCTGGTTTTGTTTGTTTTTTTTTTCTCATTTTAACACAGAAGAAAAATGTTTTATGCCAATCTTCTCATGATACATTTTAAAATATTGTATGTCAATGTGTCCTGACTTCAGAAGGTCACACGTGTTACAAGTTTAAACATGCTGTGTAACATTAAACTGTAATCTACTAGAATGGCATGAATTTCTATAAGAAAAATGTTATAATTTTCACATTTCCTCTCTTCCAGTCAATACTATTTGAACTATTTATTGTGGCTAATTTTGGAAAACCTCTCCTCTCTTCTCCTTTCCTTTTTCTTTTTTTTAAAAATCATAGATCATCTGAAAGCACCAAAATCAAAATGAGTATTTCATAATGCTGCATTGAGTTTCTAGAAAATTTCTCATAAACTCTTTTCGCTCTTATCAAAACTACATCTATTGTTTCTTTCATTTCTCATGACGTCTACACAGAAGCATTGGTTACACTCTTATTACTTCCTCTCCATCAAAATTACCTTTCTTCTGAATACAGTGTCTGCTACAGAGGCAGCAATGCAAGGGGATCTGATGTCTGGCCTCTCCTGTGCAGTGTTTCATTACAATAAAACTTCTCCTAGTTTGCATTCAATTTTTTTTTTCTCAAATATATTTCAGAATGTACCTGATTATTAAATTGTCTGTGTCTTTTCCTGTTTCCTGCTATTTTTGAGGCTATCATTCATTTCTAAGATTCTCAATAACCTCTAGATGTCTACTTTCACAGAACTAAATTCTTTGGGTATCATCCTGATTTATTATCCCATTACGTGATTTCAACACAGGTCTCTCAACAATATCAAAAAAACCCCACAGACAGATATAAGCTCTTTCAGCATCACCTTGTAGATATGTTCTAACTATCTTCAGTGGGGGACATATTGGCGTACTTTACATGCTCTATGTGGTTAGGATTGGCTTCTGTTCTGATTTCTTTGGATGGAACAGATCTGACATAGTTTCTTTTTCAGCAGAATAAGCATTCATTTATTTAATTTACTGTTTGGGAGTTTCTCACAGTGGCATGCATACAGAGCCAACCATGCATAAGAAATGTTAAAGTTATGTAGAAAGAAATGTCTATTTTCTGTAAAAATCACTCTGTACCATCCTGCACCTCAGGTTCATATAATTTAATATGGCAGAGAGAACAGGAACTCCAGAAGTATGGCCAGGAGTAAAAGCTGGGGAGAATCTGGACATAAGTCTCAGAGAAAAATAGATGAGATCATGCAGTTACCAGAAGATTCATGAATTTTTTTTTCAGTAGCTGTTTGTCTTTCAGTGTCACGAATGAGTCCACGATGACATACAGCTTTTGTGCTTGCTTAACATTCAGAAGAAACTTACGACAAATAAGGTCACATAATGATGATGCTTACTGGATTTGGGAATATGTATTGCTACCATTACTTCAGAGGTCAGCTTTAGCTTTTTGAAATATGAATTAAGGTCCAGTCATCCTCAATCCTACTGTAAGTCTTGGGAAAATGCCTATGATGAATGAAAGAGAGACTGAACTGTTTGTTAGGTCATCGTCTATGTGTCATGTCACACACACACACACACACACACACATCCCTTGCCATGTATTGGCAATGTTGGAGATATGGTTAATCCTTTTTTTTTTTAGTCTCTTGTATTTCAGAATAATAAAGCAATTGTGCATATCAAAGAACTTGCATGTGCCCATGTTTGTGTTAACAATATGCAATACTTATCTTGATTGTGAGACTAGATAGTAACATGGGTCAATGATATTTCGTGATAATTGTTTCAGAGGCAATTTTGAGTATTTTAATGTCTGCAGTCCTCTGCAAGTGAGCCAAGATATGTTCCCAGGAGTTTCTTCATTCTCATTGAAGTCATCTGCAGGTCCCTGCTGTCCTCAGTGAACTTTAACAAGAAAGTTGATGCTTGAGAACTCATAGAATTTGTATATAGATTTGCAATTCCAGACTGGATATCCATACCCTAATAATTTGCAGCGTATTAACTTAAGATATCTATTTTAATACACACCAAAATAAGATAATTTCACTTATCCTGATCTGTATTGAAGATCTCTGAGCATGCCCCTTGGAAGAAATGAAACAGTCAAGAGCAACTGTTGGAATGCAGCGATGCCAGAAAAGTGGAAATTTTTTATGGTCTCATAATCCAAATATCTGAAAAAAGTTGCTTAGATGTAGCTTCTGTTGTTAGATTTCTGTGCTCCTTGCAAGTGCCTAGTTGTTGGAAAGAGAAGTGCATGCATTTGCTTTCGTCCATCAGAGAGCTCAGAGACACAATAATGTTCAATCATGATGTTAATCATAGTACAATAGTTTCTACCAAAATGGCTCTGTAGAGGATTTATTCTCCCATCTATGCAGGTGCATAAAGAATTCTTTTAATGGGTGGTGCATATACTGTTGTAAAAGAATAGACCCCTTTGTATTAAAATTACATGCTTGGGATTTTAACATAAAAACTGAAAAATCCCACTGTGCAAAACTGACTTAAACTCAATTTCCCTCTCCCCCTTTTACAATGTCAAGATGCCTGAGTGCTCAAGTGACTGAATAAGTACTAAATATTTAATGCATGGAGGTTACATTAACTGAGTCTTTGATCTGAAACTTCTTAAAAACATCTTAAAAGCCCTTCAAAAACGGGTTAGTATTTCATTACAGTCACTTAAAATAGATTTATTTTATCAAAACATCCTGTCAGAAACCCCAAAGCTGTGATTAATAACCTACAGCATTTTGACTAAAGCATCTTCCACTACTAGTTTCTTAGTGTGTCAACAGATTGCCTGTTGTGGGTAAGAAGTAGCTGGCCCTGTTGCCTCTGTCTGGCACTTGAATGTACGCAGAGTTTCTCTGCTGAGCGTTGGAGCAGGTGTATGCATCAGAATCCACAGTGGGATTCTGCACACTCAATGCTGTTGAAACAGACTGTCTCTCCTTTAATTCTGAGATTAATGGTTTTGGTTTTGTTGTTTTTTTTTTCCATGGAGTAGGACAGTTTAATGCAGATGTTTTTACATAGCATTATTAAGAAGAATTTGGGCAACATGAGCAATGGGATGGTTCAATAATTAATATAACCCTGGGAAAATCCTATTTTTTTTTTAAACTGTATAGTGTAATTTGAGAATAATTCTGGCTCTGTCACGACTCTGTCCTTAAGTATTGTTTCATTGTTCAAAGACCACAGTATTATGGTATGTGTCTGCCAAATGTGTAGAAGGCAGAAGCACACATAGGGGTAGGTTTCTATATGATGAATTTCTACTGCATCCAGCAGACCGTTCATGAGAGAACTTGGCCTACCCAAATCTTTCCCCCTTGTTACAGATTTCCTTCTCATTGCCTTTTTGCATCCGACTGAAATTCCCACCGTTGTTTTCCTGACACAACATGAACTCACAGCTTAGAATCTTAAATGGTAAATGACAAACCACCTCTGCACTCTGATGCTGAATTTTGAAATGTAGTTCTGAGCTCATGAGGTTTTAGTTTATGCCCATCATCATTTCTGCTTCTTAGTCCACACCTGGTTAACCAGTGGAAAGGAAACTGGAAAATTCAGTTTAGGCACTGATTTGTTTCTGTCTCCTTGGGAACTAGTAGATTAAAGCAAAATGTTAAGTGTATTCTAGGATAATAAAGGAAATTAAACACTAGATTGTGAGCTCACTGTGGGATCATATATAGTAATTTACTACTACTTAAGGATTTTTTTTGTGGAGTTTCCCACAATACTAGTGAAGGCACATGGCTAAACCCTCATGAACTGCTTTGAAAATATGCTCCTTTTTTCTTAAGGGAAATGCACCTTTGTCACTAAATAGCTTGTGTAGAAGATTTTTTGCATATAAAAACCACGTGTAGATTGATTCCTGTTACATAAAGCAAGGCTGGGTTTCTATGGAGTTCTTTTGTAGTACCAACATTAAAAGGGTTGTTATAAATAAAAGCGGAATATAATTATAAATGCCCTTCTGAGAAAAAAAAAATAAAAATCCTTGATTACCTTTGAATTCTTTTGCCCTTTAAAAAGGTTATATTTAACTGGTTCAGTTTCTTACTTGATGCTTCAGTTCCCAAGGGAAATCAACCTCCAGTACGAACTGTTTCAATTGGGTTACATGACTTTACTTTGTGTCTTGCATTTGTTAACAGACAGGTTATATAACACTGCAGGCTAAATATACTTTGCTCTGTTTTCAGCTGCCACGGGTACCGCTGTGTTCGGAGGGATGACCAGAGATGTGGCAAATGGCTTTCAGAAGTTCTGCTGTAATCAACCCCTCCTGATAATAGCATAAGCTGCTTCAAAGTAAAGGCTTCAGGAGCAGTGTGATGCTATAAATCTTAAACTATAAAAATACGTTTAGTATTTTGATGTGCCACCTATCATCCGTGGTTTTTTATGACCAAAAAGATGTGGGTCAGGTTCCACCCTTATTCCCAGTGGCATAAAATCTGTGGAAGTGCTATTGACTGGAACAGAATTTCCTTGAGTTACCGGTGTTGTAACTGAGAAAGTAATTGGAGCCTGTGTGTGCTGCCTCACTGAAATGCGGGAGGCTGAATTCTGGGGGGATGTTTTCCATTTCTAGGTAGTTTGGTGTTGAACAGCTTTAGATTCATTATTCTTGTATTTCCATCAAGTAATGCTTTCCTAGTAGCGGAGGAGATGAAAGGACCTTTTAAAAAAATATCAATAACAAAAAGAAAGGAAAGAGAAAGGGGTTTCATCCAGGCTTTTTTTTTTTTTTTTTCATTCACTGATCAATAGCCCCACAAGAGTGCTGCATTTAGAGAAGAAAGGCAAGCAAGCAAGAATCTTAACTAACTAGCAGGAAGTTGATTGTAGCATGCTGGTGTTCAGGCAACTGATAAGAGAGGAGGAAACATTTCTGCTGAGAATCAGCAAAAGTGGGAACATGCTTTTACCACTCTGCCTGTTTTATTTCACAAGTCCGACACGCTGCACATGGGCTCTGTAGACTGGTTTTATTAACTGCACTGTGTAACATTTGGATCAGATGGACAATGAGATGTGGTCATAATGTTTGTATTTGAGATTCTAAATCTGTGGCAGAAATAAATGATTGTGTAGATTGGCAACAATCTGTATGTCCCCAGCCCTGTGAGGTGGCATACTGGAGGTACCCACCGTTCTGGTGATTCTGGCAGCTAATTCTTTGCAATAGACAGTGATGCAGGCTAAGACAACATGGTTGCTTTTCAGAGCTGGAGAAACTTAAGGGCCTTGCTTTTTTACCAAATTAGGTTTATATTTTCTTCTTATTCATTAAAAATGCATATTCTACTCAGAATGATTCCAAGATATTTTTTGAGCACTGCTGAATAAGCCAAACTACCTATATATGTCTTTACAGTCACTAGTGCTCTTGGCAGGCACTGTTTATTTTTTGCAGTCACTCATTGATTGCATTTCCTAAAATAAAGCTTTTGTGCTTTTTTGGTGTTTGATTAAAAACATCCAAAACAAACCAACAACTTTAAGTTTCAACATCTTGTGAAAGAACAGTATTAAAAAAAAAAAATTCTTCCAGAAGGCTTTTTTTCCATCTCCATCCTCCAAGTTTATTCCTTTTATTCACTGTAAGCGTGTCTTGTCTTGCCTTTAGGCTGAATAAACTGCTGTACCACATCTTCTGTGTGAAACCCATAGAGTGACAGATTTATGTTAAATTAACTCTTTCAAAGTCTTTTTTTTTCTTTTTAAGTGCTAGAATAAACTGTTTGCATGCCTCTTTCTGTAACTTACATTTATTTAAAGTTGTTTAAAAGGCATAAATTAATCCGTCTGTTTTCCAAGCTGGCTTACTGTGTGCCTGAAGTTATTCTGTGTTCAGGGTGAGTGCTCAGACAGTGAAGTTAGACTTCTAAGAGTCAGGAATTTTGAATTTTTTTGCAGTTCTGGAGTTGTGTGTACTTTTAGTAAAACACTGGCATGTTTTGTAGGATTTTATTTTCTATGGTTCTGTTAATATTTGCATGGGAATTATGAAATATTCACCCATGCATAATGGTGGAATTCCACCCCCCTACCCTAGCCACATAACTTAGGGTTTTTTACTCATGCTATTTTGCATATGACCCTCTATCATGCAATGAATTGATTTTCCTGTCTACTGTTCCCATCTTCTGAAGCTTTCATTCCTGCAGTGTTGATTCTGCTCTTCCTTACATGTTGTATATATAATTTCTTTGTCATGACTAACTTTAGGAATGGTGTGTTTTTTGATTCCTAGCTAAATGATTGATAAATTTTGAAACATGGTAACTCAAAACTCCCAAGGCAAGGTACCGATTAGGAAATTATTTTAGCTCATTAGCCAAAAGCATTTTTTTAATTGAACAAACTCTTGTCCTTGTTCAGGAAACATTTCAACTCTTAAAAGATTGGCCTGTAATCCTTTATGCAGGGAAAGGTTTTATCAGAGTAGGATAGGACTATTGCCACAAAATCTTAGCTAAGAACTAGCTTCAGTTTTGTATGTGGCACGTCTATATGGCCAGTGTCCTAGATTGTGTTTGTTGGTGCCACTTGTTCAGCTGTCTAGGGAAGAATGGAAATTTGCCTTGGGAAAAATGTCCTTCTGCCTTGCTTTTTACATAGCTTTATTTTAATCAATATTAGAGCAATAAAGTTTCAGTGTGATCAAGTCTTTCTGTGTTTCTGTAAACACTTGTCTAGGTTCCTTAAGTGCCCCAAAGGTTTACAGCAGCATTCAGACTCCTTATTGCCTGTAACTTGTTCCCCGGGTCTTTCTGCTGTGGCAGGCAGAGTGTTCACAACTTACCCTTCCTGTTTACCCAGCATTATGCAAAATCAGTGTTGCCCACCTATTTCCTTCTTTGATTTGCCATTTTAGCAGACCATGCACCTTGACATGCAAGTAGATCCTTTGTTTTTTCATCAAGCTTTTGGCATTTGGAAGCAGATTTCTCTAATTTATTTCAGAAGTAACTGGTAAGATTTGCTTTTGTTCTATACTGCTTCAAATAATTTGATATCATAACTGTGATTCAGGGAAGTAACTTGGGAACAGGAGCTTATAACAATTTTTATTCTTCATTTTCCTCATCAATATTGCTCTAACATCCAACCTGTAACCAGAAGAACAGCATGAACACTGGTTTAAATGCTTTTTGCATCAGTGTTAACTTAGTCTCTGTGTGTGGAAAAATGCTCTAGGTCACCTAATGCAAAATAATTTTATTTGCAGGCGTATGGGAGTTAAACTTTCTTTCCCTTACAGTTTCCATTAGAGAGAGGCTTATTGGTACCATGGCAGAATGCTCAAATAAGCATTTTAATGTTGAATAAAGGTCAACACACTGGAATTTGAAACCATTAATCCTTTTGCTCTTAAACAGGCAGAACTTTTACAGACTAGATAACAAATTAAAGAGTAGACAAAGTTCTGCAGAAGAGAAATATAACTTAAAATGATCAATTTCAGTTTCTAGAACTTTTCACCTTCTGTTGTTTTAAGCAGAAGAATCTTTGGTTTCCTTGTGTGTGTGTGCGTTTGGGGTTTTTAGTGTTGTTTTTGTATTCTCCATTGTTGTAGTTGGAAAGGATATTTCTGAGTTCATGGAGCTATGGAAGAAGAGTCCCCAGTGTACCAAAAGACTGTGTGTAGTGGAGACAAGGCTGGTAGTTTCAGGTTGCAATAGTTATATCTATGTATGGACACAGAGGCCCTCCTGTTCAGTGGGGAACAAGTTTGGGCTCACTTTAAATTAATTTCTGGACTTTGAACAGTTGTGGCAGCCCTCTAGGACATCACAGGCTGTTAAATTAAACGTGTATTGCCTTGTGTTGAACTTTTCACCTATCTATGACTGAAGCCTGTCTTTTGGGAAGGCATCCAGACTTGATTTCAAGGCATCAGGAAACAGAGTATCTGCTGCTTCCTTTGGTAATTTGGTCAGTGTCTGATTACTCTCACTGTTAGCAACATAAATCTAATTTTTGAGTAGAATTAATCTTGGATTATATATTAATTTTTCTTCCTCTGGAAGCTAATTTTTTTATGACAAGATTAAGAAATAATTTCTTTTGATGGGGGCAGGGAGGGGAAGATGATGGTAATATAACAGATTGTAGCACTTGATTCTCACTTCGTGGTATTTTAGTCAGCCCTCAAATATTTTCTGTAGCTTCTCACAGCATCTATTTTGATTTATCAGCATCTTTTAAAAAACACAGCTTCTAGATTTCCATCATTTTATTCAGCTTTAGAAATACTATATTTGGAAAAAATAGGTATTCAATCCTATTTGTTGCTCCCTGAACAGCGTGTGTGAGGGTCTCGCTGAGGGGATGCTTTGGTGGGGCTCATGGATTCACAGGAGCGGGAAGGACCTTTGAATAATCTTGATCAACCTTCCTGTACGGCAGGATCAGCACTTATTCTGGACAGATTTCTGTGTTACTTCTGACAGCTTTTTCCAGGAGCATTCCAGAACTTCTGCAGGCAATCTGTCTTCTCTACAATTTACTGCTTCTTAGTACTTGACAGTTTTTTTTTTCCCAAAATCTAGCTTCAATATCCCTGGCTGCTCTTTAAGACATTTATGTCTTCCCATATCTAACATCAACACAAAGAAGAGTTCAAGGGTTTTGTGGTTCAGTTTGGGTTTGGTTGTTTGGTATTTGGTTTTGGTTTTTTTTTTGTTTTTTGGTTTTTTTTTTCTCTTATAAGCAATCGTTTACTTATATTTCTTTTTTTCTTCTTTAACCCCCCTAATTCTTACGAACGGTGGCAGTAAATTTCTAGAGTATAAATTTATTCTGAATTATCACCAGTTGGTCCTTGTTTTTTAGAGGTGTGGATCCTGTCTCCATGAAATAATGCAGCTGCAAATTTACCAGTGCTGAGCAGAATTCTCTGATTTGCAAGCTATACTTAAGTTATGTATTGTGGTAGGACTTTTGTGTTTTCTGGAGCAGCAAATACCGTTGATTGATTATCCAGCTTGTAATCTACCACAACTTCTTATTGTCTACAGAATGGTTACCAAGTCAGTGGTTCTCCATCCCAAGAAGGTAATCATTCTTGGCTAAATATGGTATTTTGCATTTATCCCAACTGAACAAGCACTTTGGCTTCCAAATCAGATCTTTAAATTTGCCAAGGTAGTTCTGAATTCTGGTCTCCTGTCCAATGTATTTATAATGCCTCCAAGGAGGATATTGTCACAGTAAGCATGTTTCTAATTCTATTTTCTGGGTCATTAATCAAAATACCATATACTGTCAGACCTAGGAGAGAGATCTCACTTTGAGGTATCTTTTCATGTTGAACATCGCTAGCTACTGCTCAAGTATGATTTTGTGAATCAGTGTTGCACCAACTTTGTACTATTTTCATGTGAATCATGCTTTCATGGTTGGCTTAGAAGATTATTATGTGGAAGAGGATCAAAAGTAGTCCTAAGTACACATGACATCTGATGCTTTTCCTCTGTCCACAAGGCCTGTTACACTATCAGGGAAGAAAATTAGATTGCTTTGACGTGAATGCTCTTGACAAATCTATGTTGGAAGTTATACATGTCCTCATTACCTTCCAGGCACTTACAAATAGTTTGGCTGTTTCTTTCAGTACTTTTCCATGAATTGAAGGTATGCTGGTAGTTGTCAACCTTTCTTTTTCTTTTATTTATTTTTTTTTTCCAAAATCCTTTTTAAAGAGTGACATTATGTGTGCCCTTTGGTGTTCTTCCAGTTTCTCCATTGTCCTTTTGAAGTTCTCCAAGGAAAGCCCTAATGACTTTGGAATTCTTAGTTAGCTCTTTAAGGACTGTTGGATGAAGTTCATTAGACTTTGTCCTTAAAAAACATTCACCTAAGTACTCTAAATAATGTATCCTCTCTATTTGAGGCTCAAGTCTGGCCCTATTTCAGTGATGTTATTTGTGATAGCTACGTGATTGCACTTGACCTTATAATATAGACTGAGGTGGGGAAAAAAAAACCCCAAAAGATTTTCATTTGTCTTTTTGGCATCATCCATCATATTACATTCCTTTCTTAAGAAGTAGACTAGCCTATGCATTGATACTGGAGTATCTAGAAAGTGTTGTTCACACTCTCTGTTTCTTGATGTTTGCATCTCATACATACTCATTTGGATTTATTTTCCTTAGCAGATGAGCAATTCCTCTTTGCTACTATATCAGTCCTTGTCCTATAGGTGAATTCTCTGTTTTTATTTATATATGTATTATTCCATGTTTCTTTAAATCACAGTTTGAACTGACTCAAACAACATAGTAACCCAGTTTCTATGATTGACCTGCCCCCTCATCATCATTTAACTCTCCATCTGCCTATCTCATCCTTAGATGACAGCTGTACTACATCCAGGGTTTTTTATCTAGATCTCCAATTAAAAGATTCAACAGTGTTTGGGTAATACCTGTTTTGGGGGATTTCCATGAAAAACATCTGCATTACATGTTAGTTCTTTAATTACTAGTTCTGGGGAATTTCCTTTAATTAGCTCTTTGACCGTATGCCTTATTGAATTTATGGAATTACCGGTTTTTAAATCCTAGTGACATTTTGAAGTAAGTCAAAAGCTTAATGAAATTATTTCAGCAGAAATCAGTTGCATATTTTTGTCTGTACTGAGTTCTTAAATTTTATAGAAATAGAAAGTAACTTTCCAGAAGCAGAAGTGAGGAAAAGGTAGAATGAAGTGGCTGGATTAGGATGAATAAACAACTGCTGTAGTGGTTCACAAAACCTTCCATCTTATCTGTAACAGAATCTAGTACTTTATGAAATGGGGAAAAAAGCAAAGAGAGGACAAGGAAAAGACAGCTAGATATGTAGTTTCCTTTCAGGAGTATATGTCCTTAATGTGTGCTCTGCTGCTTTTCCTATTCTGGTAGGCTTCTCTGATACTGATATGCAAAGCTCTACTAAATGAACATCCTTACACTTGTATCTCCAGCTTGGCACAGTAAACTCCACAGACTGCAGAGCTCAGCTCATTCCTAGCTTTCGAATCTATCAGTGCTTTGGATGGTGGCTCCCATTGTTTGAATGATCACAGTTTATAATGTGGGGCTATTGCTTTTGACGTTTGTGTTGAATGAGGGGCAGCTTCACAGGGAGCTGTGAGTGCTCCTAGATCAAAGGCAGATTTGCTAGTTGTCACCAGACCTGTCCAATGTAATGGTATGCATTGACAATTATGATACTAAATGTATTGTGATTGTTTATAGATCATTTCTTGATTTAACCAGTTGAAGTAGCTATAATAGCACTGGCAATACAGCAAATCTAAAGAGGGAATAAAAGATTTGATGAATATTGCAAACTAATGAGATAGGCCATTTGCTTACAAGGAAACCTGAAGGTTAATCATTCATACTCTAACAAAAAATCAGACTTTGTGATATCATATTAATGTTAATTGAAGAAGGCAAATTCTAAGTATGAGAGTCATCCATTACTTATGTGTAGTCTTGTTTATTATATGACTAGATCTGACTTGCCAGTTAGGGTTTCCTGATGTAGAAATGTATTTCTCTCCATATTTGGAGGATGGCAGTGAATGTGGCTCTGTCACATTTCATTACTTTAGACTTTACTCTGTTTCATTTCAGTCTGCAGTAGGACTGCTTCTGAAATGGGATTATTGACCCCTTGCATTGATCATGCTGCCCCGGTGTGTGCACGTGTATGTGTGTGCAGTTAGTACTACTATCAAAATATGAACATCTGAAGGTAAAAATAATACATGATCTGCAGTGTAAATAATATCTATGGATCTTTCCTTTTTCTCTCTCTCCCTTTTTTTTTTTTTTTTATCCCTGTCTTTTTCTGAGGCTAGCTTAGTCTGTCAGCGGGATGAAAGGAAAAATTGCTACACTTGTGCTAAATTTCCCCTGGGAAAGTAAATTATGGACAAGCCTCCAAGGACAACCCAGAAAGAAAGGGATAAGATATTGATGTGTTCTCTACCTCTCACTCTTTCTTCCTTGTCCCACAATTGAGCACTCCTTCAATGAAAAGTTACGAGTTCCTTGTTAAATCGAATTTCTCTCCTCCTTGTCTCACAATTTATTGTGATGCTGAAAATTTTATAACTTGGTAAAAACTGGCAGCAGCCTCATTTGTCCCCACAAAAGGCTATCCAGGTTTGAATAGGTTTTGAAACAGAGCGATGAATGCTCACACTTTAAGACAGATAGTCATGTCAGTTCCCAGTTTATAGGAACTTTTTTAGTTACTGTGGTTTTTTTCATCCATTCTCACCATTATGCTTCTGCTGGGGTTGGCAGGGAGAGGAGGGAAGGGGGTGGAAGGAAGATTGGGAGGGAAGAAGATTTTGAAAGGCAAGTATCATTGTACCAGAATTGCTTCTGCTGATGACTGCTGATTTATTTAAAGAGGTACTGGCAAACCTTGACTCCTCAATTCTGGTGGCTACCAGAGCCTCAAGAGAAAGTTTTAGGAGACCCTTAAAGATAAATTTGTAAGCATGTTAATAGATTGTGTGTTGTTGATTCCTATGTAGATAAGCATCCTTTATGTTTTTACTCCACTAAATGAGGTTGTATACATTTTTCTCTATCTGTGTTTTAATACAAGATATGTGGTGGGAAATATTAAATGTTGGGTTTGAAAGTGGTCTGTCTTCATCTAGCAAAACCCATGAAATTCTGGAATTCTTCCACTGCAAAAGATGGGGGGGGTCTGGTTTCATCTCTAGATTTTTTTGATCCACTGGTATTTGACTCCATGGTGTCCCACAGCTCCCTTGTAGCATGGCTCCTTGTATTCCAAGAGATGCAAAAGTTGTTACTGCTTTCTGGTTTTCTAAACATTCTCAGGTTTGTCTTGTGAGTTGATGAGAACTGGCTGGAATATTGTTCCAGGTTTGGAAGGTTTGCTCAGGGTAGTGATGACTCTCATCTCTCACTGACCTTCCACAGTACAGTGGGCTGTGGCTGCACATTGGCCTGAGACATAGCAGAGTGCTGTGAATGGGCAGGTAGAAGCAAAGTGATGAGCTTTCCTCATGCTGGTGGGGCCTGATACTACAACTGACCAGGCAAGGTGAATAGTACAACAGTTGGCCATTAGAATTGGTGCTTAGTCTGTCAGAAGAATAAAATGTTTTGAGACTGACAACTGATATTATGCCTTAGATATTCAGCCCTTGGTGTGGGTCCTGCTGTGATGTCATGCAAGCCACAGTAAAGGTTTGAGTGGAAAAAGAGCTTCTAATGATTTGTTAAGATATACGGTGAATGGCATCCCTTGTATCAAATCTAAATGTTGAGAAGAAATTGCCTTGTTTTTTCCCCCGGTAGCTGTTCTGCAGTCATGCAGGATGCTCAGTTCTGGTGAAAGGGAAAGCAGAAAGACTGACATGCTACATGACATTCCAGTTATGGAAGAAAAAAAAATTGTAGCAGATTGACAGGCCAATAAAAATACACAGAAGGTTTTTCTCCCTTCCAAGGATACGGGTAGGGTAATGTGGGAGAGGAAAAGGCTGGGGAGGGTGAAATATGTATGACTACATATAGACACACACACACATATATATGCATGTATGCATATACCCATGTGCATAGACACATCACCTGTTGAATTAATGTTTACATTCAAAACATACTTTTTGTTCATGTTAGAATGAACCAGGAGGAGACCCAGAAACTCTGACACCATTTGGGGTAGACAGTAAGAATGTCAGAAAGCCACACTGGGAAGAAAGAGAAGGCAATTCTGTCTTTGTTACATAGCACAATTTGTAGCTCTGCCATAAATCAGTCATTTCCACAGGCTTCCTTGTGATACGTAATAGGAAGAGCAGAGGCACCAAGGGACATGTCACCCAGTGCTGTATAACCTCTTTCTTCTGTCTTTTAGGCTCTCTTTTCCTCAGGAAGCTATTCCATCGCCTGCAGTCCTTTGCATAATGTAATATTTACCTGTAGGCAACGGAGAAGAGAGGAGGAAGGGTGAACAGCAGAGTGCTGTGGCTAGTGTTTGGAGTGCAGAAGTGCTTTTAAGACTAGCAAAAATGAAGGGGATGGTGGATTAAAGGTTGGAATAGCTAGGCTTAAGAGAGCCTGGAAAATGTCATACATGTATGCATGGTGAGAGACATTCTGCTTATCTGTTAGAAAAGACAGTTTTGTGGACATTGCCCTAAATTATTAGAGCCTGTAAACAATACCAGGACAACCTCTAGAACTGTTGAATAGACTGTCCAAATACTCTTTCCAAACATGCTCAGAGATGCTGGACTGGCAATAATAAATAGTAAATAGCCCTAGTGAGACATGCCTTGTGATTGCTTCTTCCAGGTAAAGCATACTTTCATTTTTACATTAACAAGATGAAAGTTTTAGCTGTTACAGTATAAAGGTATATATTACATATTCGACACATTAGGCACCTACATCTGTAACTTGTAACGCCTATAAAAGTGTTTTACTGTGAATAAAGAGAAAACAAGTATTTGGATTCTACTGCCATATGTTTGCTGGGGTTTTTTAAGATTGGGACTCTGGGAGTACCTTTCAAATACCATTTTACTTTGCTAATCCCTCTGTGTGTTTTCAGTCTCTTGTGAGAAAGAAAAGAGATGACAAAGCTCATGCGTCTGCTCTGGCATTATATAACTATAACACAAGTAAATGGCATTTGCCCTCTCATTTTACCACAGCCTTTCTTGCCATCAGTTTAATCACCCATATTTTTTCCTAAAAAGGTCAGTTCTTGCACCTTCTATTTTCTGATATTCTTCGTTATTCTTGTTGAGCCAAGGAGTCATTATTATGCAATAAAAGAGTATACATTTCCAGCACTAAGATTAAATTTATGCATAAATATAAGTTTCTTTGCTAAAACCATCTTTAAAGACTTTGGAATGCCTTAAAAATGACTGTTTTGTTAAAATTTTGTTATTTTATCAAGGGACTCTTTGAAGGTTGTGTATCTTACGTTCATACGTAAAGCCACACTGTGTATTTGTGTGTATGTAGCCAAGCACCTGAAGGGGGGGGAAGAATCCCTTCCCTCCCTAGTACCTGCAGAAGTCTCTGGGTGCATGTGGAGCTGGGATCACCTGAGCCTGCTGCTTCCTCGGTTTAATACATGGTTTGGGAAGAATTTCTGTTTACTCCCTCCCCTTTGCTGTTTTTGAGAGTGATTCCTCCTGGCTCTGTTCAGCCGGTGTGGTCCCTGTGGTTAGTTAAGGAATGACGTTCAGCTTATAGTACTGTGCTTAACATGGAGAAAGCTTAAAGAGAAAGAAATATAACAGGTCTTGCTCAAAATGTTCATGCCTACCTTCTCAGCCCTTTTGCCTAGTGCTTCTCTCTCAGAACACTTGATGGATTTCTAGGGAGGTGGAAGTTGAGAGGAAATGGTGCTGTACAATGTGCAGTTTTTCTTTATGGTAATAGGGCTCATTTACTTCAAGGTACTTGTGTGCCTTAGTAGCTGCTTTTCAGCATTTGTATATACACACTTATTGGATTGTGTTCATCTGAATGCTGTATCTCAGAGAAGAACAGTTAAATAACCTTTCAGTGTGGGTTTGGTTGGAATTTATTTCCTCTTGTACCGTTAAAGTGATTAAATTTTGTTAACAACGTCCAAAGGAGTACCAGCTATCAGCTTCCAGACTGGGCCATGGATGATGATGGTGATGCTTTTTATTTTTATTTGTATGCTTTTATATTTGTCTACAGAATTCAGTCAACCAAGAGATACTGCCCTGTGAAAAAAATCGTAAGAAAATGGCAAATTTCAGTTTTCCCAATGTTATCCCCCATACACCCAGTCTGAAACTCCTGTGATGTATGAGGCAGGCTCAGCTATGCTGGATTCCTCAGATGCTGCAGGTATTTAGCACCATCCGGCCCCAAGAAAGGTGTCTCCCAATGAGTTCCTGAAAAAAAATAGTGGCCTTGTGACTGACAGTTTTAAGTTTGCTTTCCAATTTCCTTTGTCTGAAAAAAAAAAAAAAGTATGCACAAACAATTGCATTTTCTGCATTGCACCAGTATGTTCCAGGAAGCAGGAAAAGGATAGAGATAGATCATAATACAGACATAATGTCATCCTGGGCTACTTGAGTGTAAGAGGCAATGTCTGGTACCACTGTGTGCATAGAAATGCCAAGGTCTCAAGTACAATGGTCTAGCTGTTTGTACCTCTGCTAATTATTAGAAGTAGTCTATTTCAGCAAATTGAAAATGCATTTAATTCTCAAAAAACTATTTTCTTTGTCACCAGCAATGCCAAGTCTCCTTTTGCCTGACTGGGTTAAGAGCCAAGCTGCTCAGCTCTGTCAAAACTCAGGCAATTCTGTGTGGGTGCCAAGGCAGAACTTGCTAGTCTCTAGTCAGCTTTACAGCCACAAAATGCCGAATGAACGGGATACAAGTGGCAGCTGAGGTTCACAACTCAGGATCACAGCTCTGGGTTTCTGTACCAAAATTCCTCCTGATTTCAATTTTATGCCTTCAAGTCCTTTTTTAGACAAAGTCCCAAGTGATGTAGCTGACACTACTTTCAGAATATAAACTATTGAAGCAAGACTATTTCTTTCCTCACTTCAAATGGTATGTACAGATAGGACTGCATAGTCTGAACAGATTATTTCTGAGGGTGTTCTTGGGGTCCTATATGAACATTCATCTTTTAAACAGCAGCAACGTGAATATTTATTCTCAGATGTCTGCACTGTACTATTCCAATTTCTGAGCAAATTCTAGAGTAGATTGGGTACTATATGCAATACAATTGCCATCGTGTAGTTTACACTCAGTATCCAACTGAGACCCTTGGAGCCAGCCTCTGAGCATTAATGTGCTGGGGCACATACCTACTTCATCAAATCCTTTGTTGGGCTGCAGTCTCTTAGGCTGCACAATTTGGCAGCCTGGGAAGGAATACCTGGTAGGAGGGGAATACCTGGGTTACTTACTGGCTTGTGTTGTCTCCATTCCCTTCTGCTGTGTATAGTTTCACACTAAATAATTCCAATGCTTGTAGTGGCTTGGGAAGCTGCTGGAACCTGAGCCAGATCCACATTGTGTCCCAGGACTGTGGTTATAAGACTAAAGAAGAGCTTGGGAAAACGGGGACGGGTACCGTCTGTTTCCCGCTTTGTGAGCTGAATTGTATACACCACTACCAGCATCTTGAAAATAGTCCATTTAAATCTGAGTTGCCAAATCAAGTGGGTGTCACTGTAATCAGCTCTGTGTTTACCCTAAACAGTGTGTGTCCTTATTATGCTTTTTCAGTCCCCTCAGACATGCTGATATTGATTGAATAAACACTAACGATAATCTCAATCAGCAATAAGACATGATACGCACACATACCATAACCTCAGTGTTACTGTCAATAATGCTGGAAGATTTAATTTGCATTCCTTGGCTTGTTATAAACATCAGAGTGTGGTTTTCTCGGTCTGTGTCTCCATTAATGCTGTGCATGTTCTGATCTGGTTCTTCTGTGTAGAAGTGAGGTACCTGTCCTTCTCGTTCCTGTGGCCCACTTCACAAAAGTCTCTCAAAGCAGTTTACAACCGTTAATCCAGGCAGCAGCCATACAACCACCCTGTAAAGGATGGGACATACAGTACTGTGTATCCGGATGGAATTGCAGGAGGGAGTTGAGATAGGCAGAAAGTGCAGGACCAGGAGTTTGGCTGGGGCATGCTCCTATTACAAAACCAACCTGGACATCTTTAATTGCAAGGACGGTCAGGACTCTGATTCTTGCATTGCAGATGAAAGATTATGCCTTGTACTTTCTAACAGCATTTCACAGGCTTAGTTCTGACTCATAATAGTGATTGGAAAAGAGTGACCTGCTGAGTCATAAGCGTCTTTGAAGAAACATTTATTTACTTGTATTTTCAGATCCGTGATGTTTATATTACACCATCAGTAAGAAGTCTGTGAACAAATAAGATTTCAGGTTTGGTCAAAAGATGTCAAAAACTAAAGGAAAGGCTCAAATAAAATGCCTCTGTATTTGGTTTACTTAAAATGTCTTTTTAGCTGGAATACCACACAAAATACCCACGCTTCAAATGCTGAACGGAGCATGTGAGCTCTGTTCACTTCTTCCCTACATGGGAAGCGCTTCTATCCACGTATGACCAACTGTACAATAAAAGCAGGAAGACAGAGCAAACACGTTGTGTTTTCTTTGACTTTGCTGTTTGCTATCTGCCTGCTTCTCATGGTTTCTTTATGCAAGCAAAAATATTTTGTGCAGCATAAAGCCCTGTGGCAAATGCTAATCTAACCAACAATCAGGAGAATAATTGTTTTTCAGGGAATATTCTCATTCGCTAATAGAGAACAAAAGCCTTGCAATTAAGACAACAGAACATTAATAACACACATTTATCACCCTATATGAGCTTATTATTTCTAGTCCTTTTGCAAATAGTTCTAATTTATATACCATTCCTTATAAAGCTGTATGTTAATGTGATCTGCATTTCTGTGCTAGTACCTAGAAATATTTTTAGCATCTTGCACTATAAACTTTCCTTCTCTGGATTCTTTGAAGGACAGAGCACAACTTTGAAATCCATGCAACGCATTCTTAATGTAGTCTGTCTAGCCTCATACTGGCTACCACCCTTTTCCTTGCCTCTAAGAGCTGGATTATAGTTTCCTTTTAAAACAAATCAAATCCCTACGTTTTCAACTCGGTGCTATCAGGCTTCTTCCTCTTACCTGTCTCATTTTACCCTTCATTCTCAGACTTTTTTCTTGCTCTCAGCTGGCTGTTTATGCTTATCTGTTCCGGCAGTCCCATGCTCGTGCAGGAGAATCTGTGCCTTTTCCTTACACCATCCCATATGTCTGGGCTATTTTCCCTTTCTTGGTCAATCCATCTAAGTTTCCATGCTTGTTTCTCATGCATGGTCCCAACGTTACGTTCTCCTTTGCTCTCTGAGGCAGACGAATTTGCTGGGAATGAAGCCATACTGGTGTCTGTCAGCTAAAGAGCTACTGGTTGATTTTGGAGGGGAGAATAAATTGCATGTGCTAAAATGACATTGATGCTACTTTGCAGATGTGAGTACTTAATACGGATTTTTTACCAAAAACGTTGCTTTACTCCATTTCAGCTACACTTCATGTGTTGCTTCAAACAGTGGTGGAATGGCCCAAATACTAGTGGATTTTATTTTTAATGATCTCTTTAGCAACATATGAAATTTTTTTTTGTTAATAAAAAGAATTTATTTGGGTGCCAAGGACTATTTTAAAATGTTGTAAATCGTATATGTGAACATGGTTAGCTTGAAACTAATTTTTTGTCTTTCTGTGGCTGTTGCAGTCTGATGCAATTCTCTGGTTGAGATTAAGGGAATGAACGTGTGAATAAATTACTGGTATTTAAACAGAGGTATTAATTTGCAATGCATGAGCCACTCCATAGTAACTGCTTATGTGCGTGCTCTGACCTGCTGGTGATCAATGGAAGATACTGTCAGTTTACATCAGTTAAAGTTAGTCCAAACAGAATGACTCTTCCTCAGAATGACTTGTCTTTTCCCCATAGAGTGTACTGGCAGAGAACTACTCATGCAGCAGTGCTGTTAGAAACAATATAAAAGATAATCAAAGACAAAAATTGGAGTTACAAGTGTGAGAAAAATATTTGCTTATTGGATCTAGGATTACAGTTGTAATAAATGGAATGAAATAACTTCCCCAACATAGTTATTGGTTTTGCAGAGTGAAAAGTGTGTAACATCTCCGAGATCAAGTCCTTCTATTTGATCTTTCTTCCACTTGTTTAACTCCAGTTTGTTGGCATTGTTTGATATGAGACTCAACTGTTCAGAAATGTTTTCTAGCACTTTTTAAAATATCTTTGAGTAGCTGAGGCATTCACATCAGGCTAGAAAATATGGCAGAGATCTACAGGAGACAAACACCTCCCAAAATGGCAGTGGGAGGCTCTTGTTACACTAAATTCCTGTGTTTGGGCAATTAAAGTCATTCTAACTGACCAAAAGACAAATTTATCCTCCATATTTCCCTTAAACTTGGAAGTTTGGTGATGTATACTGCTCGGTCTGAAGCTTTACTATCTCTTAGAATAAAAATTCTATTGGGAAAATCTCACAAGTTTTACCCTGTTCACTAAGTTATTTGATTTATTAGGTTGGAGTGGATCTGAAGAATTTGCTACTTTTCTTATTCGGTATTAGTCAGCTCTCTATAGACCAGGGACACAAGCAACAGCCCTTAAAAACAAGTACTAAAATAAAAAGGACTTTTTAGCAATCACCAATAGCCACCTTTTAAAGATCAGTGTTCTAACTTGGATTCCCAGACCAGCTTAATCTAATTTCAGTCTCTGTGTAAACCTGTTTATCTTTGCCAGAGTGCAGGGTGAATTATAGGTGAGCCAGTAGAGTAGACCTTCCCTTACAATTAGAATTATTTATCCAGGTGTCTTGTCCTGGTTTCAGTCACTTATCACTATTTATTCCTGTATTCATTATTTCATATATGCTTATGGTGGAAGGATGTAAAGGCTAGATATGGTCCTACTTCAGAAATTGAAAAAAAAATGATATGCAAGAAGTCAAAGCCTTCAGAATATAGTATTAAATTTTTATCTCTATAAACAATTACAGGAAAAAAATTACTAAAAGAATAAAGTTATACTGCTAGAGACAGAAGCTCTGT
This sequence comes from Heliornis fulica, assembly GCA_013399135.1. Taxonomy (NCBI): domain Eukaryota; kingdom Metazoa; phylum Chordata; class Aves; order Gruiformes; family Heliornithidae; genus Heliornis; species Heliornis fulica. The sequence continues at coordinate 1,222,255 of VXBZ01003680.1, read as the reverse complement.
ATCAATATAGAGAATTGGAGCAAGGAGTATATATAGGGGTTTTTCTTCATTTTGTTTTAGTTTCTGTACCTTGAAAACCTGAGTTCAAATCTGGGTTTGACAGTGAGGTATATAGCAAATCTAGCAGAAATATAGCAAATATATTTTCCACTTTTCCTTTCCCAAACCAAAACAAATGTTTTGCTCCAGGGTTTTTTTTGAATATACAATAAGTCAGTAGTACAAAGAAAGAAAAAAAAAGATATTTAAGCACTATCAAAGTGTTCTTAAACATCCATTGCCATAGTATAATAGTATTCTAATGCTGCCACATAATGTGGAAGGAAAATAGGACACTTAGGGAAAGTAGTTTCTGAGATAAACCTGATGTATTTATTTGGGAGGGGAGAGAGGGCCTTATGAGATTGTTTTATTTTAGTGATCTCAATTTATGATAAAAAATAATTTCTTATCATATGAATGTGATGCTAGAATTATTTTTTTTTTGTGCCACTTGGAAGTACATGGTGAAATTTGTGTAGAGACAAATCCTTCCCTAATTGAACCAACAGAGGCTTTTTTTTTTTCAAATAAAGAAATATGATTTTTACCCTTCTTTTTCATACATATTAGACAACTCTATGTCATTTCAGTCTGATACCAGTCTAACCAAGTTGGTTTGGGCCGTGCAATTTCCATTCTTCTATCTGAGTGGCTGAAATTTTTTTTAATACTGCAGGCACATCCCTAATTTGGTCTGTTGTTAGAACCGTCACATTTCTGGCTAAGGGAAACAGAACAAGCTTCAGCAGGAGCTGTTGGGATCTGGAATCATTGCAAATTAAATGGCCTTATAGAAGTTTGCCCTTCAGAAATTTGCTTTGGGAATTTCTAAATCGAAATAAAAAAGTCTTTTGTTGCCAGTTAATGGAAAAGTTGCCACCAAATGATATAAAGTACACGCTGTTAGGTATTAGTGCACACTTTCCACAATGTTACTAGGGGGCTCGAAAAGCTGGATTAGCTATCTTTTGGGAATTAATTTGTTTATATCACTAAGTACGTGGTCAACCATACAGCAGTGTGATTAGCTGCCATGGATTTCTGTTGGCACAGTATCACTTTTTCTCTGTTGTGTAATTATTGTATTTTAGACAGGTTAGCAAAGGAGAATTCTTAGCCTGTCGTTACTTATTCTCCACTATCTTTTGGGAAAAAAAAAACCCGCCCTAAAGCCTCTCACCACTTTATATAATCTCCCATTTCAGAAAGCGTTCTCTATCTCAGAAAATACATAAAGACCAGATTTTGCCCTCTGGATGCCTGCAACTTAGTGGTCAATCTGTAAAGCTCCTGTTACTTAACAGAGTGACTTCTCGGTATTTCTTTGTCCTTCATCTCTGTTCCATTTTAAGGATCTGAGTATCTGAGTAGAAGCAAAACGAACTACAAAATGAGCCATTGCTGATACTTTTGTTCTCTGAAGTCTGGATTATTATAACTTTGTTTGGTTTTCTCATGCATTATGGGCAATTTGTCAAGTAGATAACATTAGTAGAATTGTAGTTTTAAAACACTTCTGATCACAATCTATTTGGCAGCAGAAAGAATGTGAAAAAATTGTAAATTGGTTATTACCCTGAGTGCAAATTCAATATAAAAAATTCCTTTTAAAGTGAGACAGAAAAATGGGAACTTAAATCAACGAGAAGGTGCGTGCTGACTGTACAAACATGAGGTCTCGTTGGTTTCTATGTTATTTTCCATAAAGGCTAAGGAGGATCACAGCCTATTCCCTTGGAAAATAATTGGTTCCAAATTACTGAACCCTCTCTGTCCCAGTGTATGAACTGCCTGCAGTAGCCTGAGGCTTGTTTCCTGCGGCAGGAGGAGGGAAAGCAAGGACAAAGTTGGCACTGGTGATTGGCCAAACTCTCATCCCTAACTCCGTAGTGTCAGGAAGACCATGTTTGAGACTAAGGCTTTATGGATGTCTGTTTTGACCTTGCCACCTGGTTTGCATAAACGAGGTCCTCTCAAGTGTGAATCGTAATCCTTTTTAAAAGGACAAGGTGACATCTGAAGAACAAAGATACAGTCATTAATACAGGACCTACACATTCAGCCATTTGCTAATTACGCTGAACGCAGTGAAGTATCCCAAATATACGGTGTCCAGGGCTGCCTGAATTCTATAGCATATTGTGTGTACAGTACTCTGCGCAGCCTGGCAAATGTTAGTGAATTCAGTAGCACTTCTGTGGCAGTAATGACATGTAACCATCTGTGATTTCGCACCTGCAGAAGCCAGTGTCAGCTGTTGAAGTTCAGCAGCCCTGGCTTTGCATGAATTTATTGCCAAAAACCTCACTCATTTACTAGCCGCGGAATGCAGATAACCCTTTCAGTGAACTTAAAGGTCTTACATATCACGCAGCAAAACAGCGCTCCAGAGAGAAAATCTCTACCAGGCTGCCTTTCTTAATAAATACTGTTTGTACACTGTAGTGCTTTTAGAGAGTAAATAAGAAGTTTATATAAAACTAATAGCACTGCTGGTACTGGGACACTGGTTAGTGCTCCCACTGGTGCCGGAGGCTTTTCATGCAGGTGCTGTATGAACACACGCAGGGAGACAAGCTTTCCTCTAAAATGTGGAAAGAGGGAAAGGTGAACAGAGGCACAGAATGGTGAGCTGGCTTTACAGGCTGTACTGCAGCGCCATGGGGAATCCAGGAGTAAAATCTCTCTCTTGATTTTCCCACCAGTGCCTTAAACACTGCTTTATACCATCTGTCATGAAAATGAACAGGATTGGCTTGCTTTCCCTAGCCTCAGACTCTACTAGCAGGCACTCACATTAAATGATTTTATGTAACTAACCTCAGAATAAATGCAAACTTTGTTTATTCTGATAACAAGAGAAGAAGTTCTAATAAATGGAAACAGATCTCAGCTGTTTCTTACCAGAACGTGCGCTGAGCTTGGCTTTTCTCACATGACCACTCTGATTCATCACAGATGTCATTATTGCATTGTTTTCCATATCCTTTTACAAAAAGACTTCTGTGGAGATATGCAGGCTTTATAGTTGGCACAAACACCATCATCTTTTTCACTGAAGTCCTACAGCACAGGCAAAACATGCGACGAGGAGATGGAGGGACCATGGAGCACGTGATTTGGCAAATCAGTCTCTATGCCATAAATAGTTGGTGTTGTAAAAGCTGCTCTTTCTAGACAGATACAAAATTTTTACTTTTCTGTAATGAACATGACCCAGTTGGTTACTTGTTATGTTCTAGCTCATGGGATAAATGCTTTAGTTTTTAAGGTGGACAAATACGTAAAAAAGTTTTCAAGATCTTACTAGTATTTCCAGCCCTCAAAACACATGGGAAGTGTAAGAAAAAAATGCCTAGAAAAGTTTTTGCTATGAGGAACAGAAAAGAGGTTATTTTAAACCAAGATTTTCCCATATTTCAAGTTCTTCCAACATGCTAACAAAGTCACATCAGATACAATCCAAATCTTATTTCTTTTTTTACCATGTGTTCTTCTTTTTAGTGGTGCAATTAAAAAGGTTCAAAGACTTATAATTTTTGGAGTAGTGAATGTATCAAAAAATATTAGTTGCAAAAATTGGCCTAATATAACAGCAACTTCCTGCACAATGACAAATGTAACAGCTTTGCCCAACTTAGTGACATGAGATAAATTATCATTTTTCCTAATTCTTGCCATTATGTGATTTGAAGAAGAAACATACGTTGCCAAGAACACACAAAATGAATGAATGATTTTCTTTATCATAGAGGCTGGGAGGAAATCAATTTGCTTAATAATGGTTTGGTAAAAAAATGCTAATGGTTTAAATGATGTTAGTCACAGCCTTTGAAGCTGTGCTGTTTCAGCTGCAGAACAGGAAATGATCTATAGCCATTGTAGGAACAGACAACATAGAAAGGAAGAGCTGAGAGGAAGCCACATCTCTGCACTGGGAAAATTCATGGGAAGTTAATGATAAAGAATTCACACTAGCTGATTTTAATCTGTTTCTGTTCTTTTAGCCCTAATTAGGTTGTTTTCAGTGCAAGATCTTAGACACAGAACTATTAAAAATATGAAGGATTTTTTAAACCTTTCAAAGGGGAATAGCCCCTCAGGTTTTAGAATAAGCACAATAAGTTCTTCTTGTATGCTGTAGTTATCAGTGCACTTACATGAAGTATGCTCACAGCCTCGCAGGATTGGAGACTTAATTAGTAGTTAAGCCCACTAAGGAGATACAAGACCCCAGGAACTGGATCCTATTGATAATTTGTTTCTAGTTATAGCAAAAACTTTTTTGTAGTTATTAGCTTCCTCCATACTTCTCAAAGATCCTAATGAATGTAATGAGTATTTATAACTCAAACAATAACAGACCTCTGTGATCAATATAATTAAGGAAAATCAATAACAATAGCAAAATCTTAATATGTCAGCATTTAACTAGTAGCAGATAGGACCAGTACATGTACCACATAGTACATCTGCAAAATCATATAGATTTTTTTTTTTTCTATTCTTGTGGTATGGTGGCAAATTTTTTGCAAGTGGCAAAAAATGCTATGGTATTGTAAATGTATTTAATTGCTAAGAATACAGTGTGACTTTTGACACTACCCTCCTGGTCTTGTGCTGCATTTAGCATATTAAAACTGTGTGATGAAAGTCAAAGATATGTGTAGCCTGCTTTCTGACCACAACTTTCTTAGGATAATTTATATTTTTAGGGAAAGCTGTAACAATATGGTTTTAAATACTTAAGCAGTCTTAGTTTTTCTTCTGTATGCAGTAGTTGATGGTGTTTTATTGATTGACTTCTACTGTTAATGAAATTGGAGATTTTTTTTGTGTAGACCTTTCTGGACATGTCTTGATGTGTCACTCTGTGTGTCCTGTTTTTTTTATTTCCTTGCTTCTTTCCATTCTCCATAGTCCACTTTACTTACCTTTTGTAATCTGGTATACTTTTCATGTTCTCTACCATTTCTTGCTGTGTTTTACATCATTAAAGTGCTCATGATTTCAGCAAGTTTGTCTCTTACTAAAAGATACATACTTCTTTCATGCTGGGATAAACTGTACTTGTGTCCTAAATATTTTTTTTTCAACTACCTTGAATGTCTTCTCTTTCTGCACTTGCTTTCTACGCTATCTAACCCTGTGGTTCGTTGGAGTTATTGGTCTTGAAAGTAGGCCTTTGTCTTTATTTTACTCCTCTCTGCCTTTCCCTTCCCAGAACTTAACTGATCAGTGTCCCCTTCCATTGCTCTCTTCTTTCCTGTAGGACATAATCAGACTCCAGATAGACTTTCTGTGCACAATTTCTCATAGTCTTGTTGCTTAACGAAGCTGTTTAGTGAGGTTTCCACTAGTTTACTAAGACTTATTTGTCCTGTAAGTCCTGCATCAGTACGTCTTAAATTGACGTGCTGTTTTCTGCCACTCCTGGAAAGAAAACCATCTGAGTGCTTGGCTCCTGTCTAGTAGTTCCTAGAGTTTCACATCACTCTTCATGATAACACAACTGATAGAGACAGAGTCTAGGGAAAAATGTTTTTGGAGTTCTCATTTCTCATGATGAATGTACACAATAATTAAAGTTGCATAATCGAAATGGCTAAAAGAGAAGTAATGTTATTTTTTAAAGGAAAGAAAACCTTAGTTGCTTACACTAGTGTAAATATTGTCTGTTACATCTTTGTTCTAGGTAGTAATTACAGCTCTTTTTCCTCTTGTATCTCCTTTGTGTAACAAAATCAAGGGTCAAATTGAATCAGTTATCACCCACTTTTTGTCCATTCCTTAAACACTTCTTAGTCACTTGCTATGAAAAGCAAGATGAGCACATAGCTGAATTTATTCCTAGATGCTATGTAACAGTCGATGGGAAAATCCTTCACTCATATTTTAAGCCCAGTCCTTTACCACAAAACATTATTATTATGGTTATTCTCTGAGTCACAGTTATTTTAGATTAGTAGTTCTCAAATAGCATATAAAAATAACACTCTGGGAGATAGTGAGGTAATAGGGAAAAGTTCATGCAATGCAGTTGAAACAAGTGATCACAAATTTTGGACAAAATTATTTCTTGATATGAGTTGTGTAACTCATCAGACTCTTAAGTATCTAGGTTTCCTTTTAAATGTCTTCAGTATTTACTAAACCAACATTATTATATGTATAAATAATGCGGGTAATACTGCAATAAGATGTAACTAAATAAATTCAGCTGGCCAGTTGTAGGTCAGAATCAAAAAGTACCTTCTAATTAGTGCCTACAAAGGTTTTTAATGTATCTTCTAGGCAAGGTTGTCTCAAGTTTTCAGCAAGAAGGCTTGATGAGAAGAGGCTGAGACACACCCTGGAAAAATGCTTTCTTCCATAGCACTGTCAACATGCACTCCCAATGAACACCAAAATAAATAGTTTTATAAAACTTTTCAATTTTTTAATAAGTCAAAATACACTTTTCTGACAGTATAATTGCTTTTCATAGTGGGCCTTAAATCTGCACCACTATAAAAGAATAATGCTACAGTAGATCATTTGTGAAAACTTAATGAAAACTGAGTTAGTGAACCTCGGAGCCAGTAGACCTTGAAATTCACTTTCAAAAACTAATTTGCAGTAAATGTATGAGAAACATATTTAGACATGATAAACTTTCAGTCCTCTGTTAGCTAGGTGCAGAAGTTTATCTTGATTACCTATTTTTTTCTTTTAATTAATCATTCGTGTAAGTAGCCAAGATGTTGTGAGTTACACTTCCACAAGTGACATTCATCCAAGAGCAGAATTATTTACTTTTTTTTTTCCTGGCTTGCATAAACAACATAATATGCCAAATCATGATATTTATTTGGCAGCCTTTACTTTGTATACCTTTCCTATCATTGAAGATCCATGGCCTATTTTGATTATAATTAGAGAATGTGAAGAAATATAAACTGCATTGGTAAATAATAACTATTTAAAAGCTCTAAGCATTCATTTTATGTGGACATAAGTGATTCACATTACTATCAGTGTGTATATGAAATTGCTACACACAGTCAAGAGATCTTTCATGCTCTTGACTCAACCTTCTGCTTCCTCTGTGTAATTTATATAGATACGAGTTGGTAACAACATTTTATTCCCTGTGTTGAAGGGGAATGAGAAGGGACTTGCACTGATTTCAATGAGAAATCCATGATAATGAACAGCATGTGATTTGATGATACCATTCTGTTTTCTAATAAGTAAGAACAAGTTACCCAGAATTATTTGTGCTCATGAGTTCTGTAGTAACGCACCCACTTCATTGAACTTCCTACGTCAGTGAACAGCATTTTATTTAAGAACAGTGAGTTTTCAATTCTTTTATCTCAAATTTCTAAAACACAAGTTAAGATAATCTTCCCTGGAGATATTTGGCCCTCTCTGACTGGCAACTAGGTGCAAGTCTTCTCTTTGTTTCTATCTGTTAATGCCTCAGTTATTTCCAGGGCTCACGTGGGTTCCCCCTGCAAATTGCAACGCGTGGCACGAAGGTTTGTTGGTATTGGTGTGATTTATCTCTGGTTTACTGTGAACAGGTTGCAGATGGGTTATATGAGTTCTAAAGCCATAAAGTCACTGTGCTTGGAATAAGAATGATGTTGAAATGGTACCAGACTGATTAGCTATTTATTTCTTAGAATCATAGAATATACTGAGTTGGAAGGGACCCATACGGATCCTGAGATTTAAAAATCTGTTTGTAGTATATGAAAGAAATTTGAACTCAAAAGACATGGGTAGTCTAGGTTTATAGTTCATTACATTTCCACAGAAAACTTTCTGCACGTTCTTTTTCTCAATAGCTCTTCTAAATGTATGAGGGTGCAATCATTGGATTACCGAGGAGCAAAAGAGAAGAAAGGCACAGATATGTTAGTTCCATTACAACAAAATAAAGTTCAGTTTAGCTTGGCTACTGATATACAGAAATGATTAGATTTTGTTTTATTATCTGATCTATTGCAAAGCTTTCATTTTGGATAATAATAAATAACGGTGAACAGTTTTACAGCCATTGTCATCAATAACTCTCCTCTGCTTCAAGATGAATAATATATATTTAGCCTGATTTTAAAGATGAAGAAAATAAGATAAATGCCTTTACCATAGTCAAAAGAAAGATAGTATAAAGACTAAGCTGTTTCTCAGACTCATTCTTCATCCGTAAAGTCTTCATGAGGTTCTTGGTTCAGGCTGGAATATGCTCTAATGTATTCTGGCATATCCAGATGCGACAGGTAATTTTCTGTTCTGATGCAATTCCATGCATCTGGACCAGTTAACTGGAAAGCTACTGATAGCAGTTAAACTTCTGGTAACCAACTTGTACTTAATACTGTCTCTTAGATTTGTAGTTCCATTTCTTTTTGACGTTCTTTTTGAACGTCATCTGTAGCCCAGTAGTCAACTCTTGGTCTTGCTGCTCAGTGACGAAATTACCTACTACTGACAGGCAGAAAGACTGGATTACTGCCTCAAGGCCCAGAAAAGATTGAGTATGTTTACTTTATCTAAAGTAAGATTTCTCTTACCTACCACCTCCTGCCCTTAAGATGTTGAATAGCAGCTAGTTTACTGAAATGAGATTGAGCCATCACTGAGTTAAGTGCTTTAGTATTTACACAGATTAAAGCATTATAGGTGCAAGTGATTGCTTTGTAATAATAAAGAAAAAACAGGTGCACACAAATATATTACTGGTCAAATCGCTCGAGTTGTATCTTTCTTTCTCTTTCTTAATTGGATAGATAATGCCCTAATCTGTTTGGTATTGTTTCAGTTGTCTCTATCAGTCCTTTAAAAATACTGAAACAGGTTATCACAGAACTCCAGATTTTTCCAGCTTTGTAGTCCAAATGTAAATCATTTAATGAGAGTGCTTTTCCAATCATTGTTCTTTAATTGGCTCAAGTGGAAATAAATGACGCGTGTCAGTTGCAGCCCTTGTTAAACTTTTCAGTGGTAGGTATGACAGGGTTGATAAAGTGTCTGTTATTGAGCAGGATATGCTTTAAATATTAGGCAGCAGCAGGAGAATACAGCAGCATCCCTTCATTGGCTGCCATGGAAGCCTCTTGTCAACCTCTGTTCACTGGTGCTCACAGTTACCAGTAGGAACCAAAACTATTTGGCCTGTGAACATCTTACGATGAATATTACAACTTCCTTATTTTTTCATGATTTAGTAAGATTTTTTTTTAAAAATAAAGTCAGCTTTTTTCCTTTGAAAAATCTAATCACAAAAAATTTCTGCTTCCCCATAAACTGGAGTTAACAAATAGAAGGTGTTTTCCCATTTCATGGGGAAAAAAACCCGTAGCTAATTTTCTTATAGAGTACTGATTTATATAAAAATACTCTTTTTTGTACTGCTTCCATTTTAAAAGCAATTCTCAATTGACCTTGACCTCACTGTTCTTGGTTTCTAGAAGCATGTGGAAGAAAACACATTCCCATTGTGCACATCATAGAACAAATGCAGAACACAGTGAGGTTAAAATAATATCTCTTACCAAATCCATCTATTTAAATGTAGATTCAAAATATAAAGTAAAAATAGTTTAATTATTTGGTCGCTGATACATCACAGACAAGAAATGGGATTATATACTTAATTACAGAGATACTTGTTGTTATGAGAGGGGTAAACTGCAGCATGTGAGGTGAACAAGTGCTTTTCTATGAGAATAATTGGTTGGCACTTTCCTTGGTGGCACAGGGGAGGGATAATGCAATATATATTGATTTTAAATCTTTCCATTTTAAAAACAGCAACAATCCTGGCATTTGTACAGCACACTTGAATTGCAGTTCCTGATCTTATAAGACAGTTGAATATGCAAAGCATCATTTTACGGCTACCTGCTTCTCCTGTTCTCTCAACCTTGGAGTTATTGACAAGCCTCCTGAAGCACAGGGCATTTTTACTGTGTTCTTTGACACACACAATACTGACACATCCTGGAAATCCTTCTGGACACTATCAGCTGTACCATGCAAAGCTGGCCTTTAGCTGCTTTCTCTTGCTATTTGACCTGGGATTTAAAGCCTTTATATGTAGCATATCTCAGATTTAGAATGAGAGACCAGGGAAGCACTCAGTGGGACTGGCAACAGGGTGGAGAGCAGAGAAATAATGCGTGCACTTGTATCTAAATTGTGTCAGTATGATTCTGGATATAAAAAACTTTCAGTCCTAACTTAAGCTGTCTGAATCATCCTTCCAGCTCCAGGAGCCTAGTTTGCAGGTGTGGAAATTAAGCAGCTTGGTTCTTAAAATAGGATGTGTGAATATGGCCTAAGTGCCTTAAAGGCAACTCATTTTTGTTCATCACTGCTAATTGCTAAGTGAATTTCAAGGTTCTTCATTGTGTTAATTACAGGATACTAAGAAATCCCGGAATGAATCTCTCTGAATTCAGAGAGCGTTGCTATCACTGTACGCCCCAGTCTTTAATTATGATAAAATTACAATGGGATTGTCTAATTTTAAAACTTCAGTTTTTAAGGGGGAAGAAAATAGAGCCAACTTCTGTCCCTTATGCAGCAGTAAAGAAAGCTATTACTGTATGCCAGCATTATAGCAGCCTGACTCATCCTTCAGATGATCAGCTTCATTACAGATGAGGACAGATGAATCCAGTATGGAGGTGGTGTTTGGCTCACATAAGAGTCCCACACCTCTGCAAATTGTCTTCTCTCTGTGGCCTATATCCACTGATGAACATAAATATATGGCTAACTCATGTTTCAGGATTAGTTCTACTGGAGTTGGAAAACACAAAAGTACTCAGTTTTCTCTGCTGCAAGAACCAGACCTTTAAAAACAGTTTTGGAAGACAGTCTGCTTCGCATTAGGATGGAGGGAATCATAAATGTTGATTGCTGTGGAGAAGATATTTCCAAGAATTCACAGAAATGGTCCTGCAGGCACACATACAAACAGAATCAAGTAAGGTAAATAAAACGCTGACCAATGATATTACTGATCTTGCAAATTTTCTTCCAAGTTGTTCAGGGACCTTTCACATGTAGAAAATCTCAGCTACATTTCTCAGTAAGTCTGTAGTCCTGTGGGTCAATTAAAATTATGTCATTAAGTTAATGTGGCAAAGAAAAAGGATTGCTGCAAAATAAGGTAGATTGTAGCATACTTGGTGATAATAATGAGGCCTGATCTTTATTCCCTGTTTTGAGCAGCTGAGTAATAAATGTTGTTGAGATTTTGCTTGATTGATAGATGGCTTCTATCCAGCGACTCCAGATAAGACATTAGGGAAAAAAGCAGCACAAAAACAAAAAAGGAAAAAAAATAAAACCGGTCTCAGGCTGTTATGGTCTGATGGCTCAACATGCTACTTGGTGTCTGCCAGCATATTGATTCTTTGCATTTGATAGCACTGAGCTGGCACTTCCAGCAACTGAAAGGGTAGGATCAGGAATGACAGAGCAGAGGGAGTCAGTGCCTCGTTTCTGTAGCTTCAAGGCAAACAAATAGCATGGCAATGATTTATTTTCAATAGGGATAAAAGAAATTGGGGAAGTTGACTGTTGGTTACTAACCTCATGCTTCACAGGAAAACCTTTGAATGATTTTCTGCTTATTGCTGTTATTCAGCTCTGCAGAGATATTATAATACAGAATGAACTTAAAGGAGCTCTCTGTGTGAGTGTTATCAACAGGTTTACCAGATGTGTGTGTGGTGATGGTGGTAAGGCAAAGTGTTGTAAATCGTTTTTTTGACATAGGATTAAAACAACATTAGCGATATATTCTGCACAAACTAGTGACTGTGTTTGAAAGGACAAGGACTGCAGGACAAAAGTGACTAATGGTTTACCAAGTAAATCTCACAAATAATTTACAGGAAGAGTCTTGTTCAAAGTTCTACATGATTAATTTCAATTCAGTCTCATTAGATATACAAACTCCTTTTCATATCACTAGGTGTCGTATGCCTGGAGAGAGACCAAAGTAGTACAGAGGGGATCTACCATGTAAGTGGCACATTGGTTTATGTTCAGGAGTTACAGTGGATATGAGTGAAACTCTTGAATTACTTTATTTGTACTGGAGTTTTGTATGTGATTTTAATTATGTGAATGTTCCTTGGAAAATGTGTTTAGATGACTTGTACTAGCAACTGTGCTGTATTATTTACAATGGGCCATTCCTACTCCTGGATTTGCAGAGGAAATGCCTTTATCCTCCAATTACACATAATGACTTACATTCACGCTAGAGATCTTTGAATTCTCCCCAACATTCCCCATGAATAGTGTAGTTTGCTGCTTAGAAATGTATTATACTCTTGGACATTTAGTTGTGGAAGATGTTATCAGGGAAGAGATATATACTCATGTCAGAAAAAAATTCAGACAAGATTCCTCAGATGTTGCAAATAGTCACATTTTACTATAAATGAGCAGTATCTAGAAGAGCACAGGGAGTAATGTGGGAACATTACAGAAGGAATTATTTCCCATGTGTGGGTTAGTTAAAGATTTAATCCTTTATGTAAGATGAAAGGCACTGTAGGTTTCTGAAAAGGTATATGCATTTACTGAGCCAGAGAATAATTATAGCACAGTGAGTTATAAAATTGATGTTTCTATGTTCAGTTTCATTGTCTTCTTGTAGCCTGTGTCTTAATGGATTAATTAGCCCTCCATTAGTGTGTTTACTCTGTGAGGTGGAGTAGTACCTGCTTTCATTCATCTGATTTGTTTTTTAACTCTTTTATGAAACTTGTCTATTATGCAGTCATTTGATTGTGAAATTTCCATTTTCTAAATGGATAAAAGGTGAGAGGAAGAAGGAATGGGTATGTCATAGTGTTTCAGATTTGGTTTGTATCCAGATTGCATTGGATCTGTTCAGAGGTCAGATTTTTGCAGAGTTGCTGCTGTGGGTATTTGAAGAGTAATTGTGTTTTATCACAAGGAATTGAGAGATGTAAACTGGTTTATGTGTTTGTTACAAATGCTACCTTTGTTTATGTTGCCACATTCATTCTTCTGTTGACTCAGTCACCTAATGTTGCTTAAGACTACCAGCTGCTGGGTTCTGGTGTTGATCTCAGCAAGCTGGTCACCAGTGTTTCTGTCTGCTTCTGCCTTGGAAACCTTTGAGGGCTTTGGACCTTGTTGAGATGATTGCTTTTACCTCTTTGTCGGTCATCTCAGGAGAAATTCTATGATTCAGCAGTGTG